>PVJC01025340.1:0-24803 GCA_004026665.1 Murina feae | reverse complement strand
CTGGACAGCTGCCAAGCAGGCCACCGACCCCCTGCCACCTCCTACCCACTCCCTGATGCTCTGCAAAGGGCCTGGGAAGCCCACCAAGCAGGCTGCTGACCCCCTGCCGCCTCTTACACACTTCTTGGTGTCCTCAAACCCTGCCGCCTCTTTCCCACTCACGGGTCCTGGGTCCTGCGCTGTCCCGCCCTGCAGCCGCTCTGTGCACTCGGGAGGTCCCTCAGCCTGGCCTGTGCCCTCTCACAGTCTGGGAGCCCTCGGGGGATGTCCACCTGCTGGTGTGTCTGACCAGCCTGGGTGACGGGCTTTAAGGCTGCCCACAGCTCTCATTGACCCAATGTCCCAGCAAGGCTGGCTGGATGCAGGTTTCTGGAGTTTGTTTATCTCCTATAATTGATGCTGTTCCTTTAAGCCCTGGGGTTTATCTTCTATAATTGATACACTGTTCCTTTAAGGCGGCCTTTTAACTAACAAAGCCTCCTCTGCTTCACCTCGCAGCGTCTATAATGAAACAATTGTTACTTTTACTGGTTAGGCCCGGGCTGCTCTTTCCTTCAGCTCCGGAGGATTCTATGATTGTTACATTGTTTCAAATCTGTGTTTCGCTAGAGGCAGTTTAAGCGGAGCGGGCGCAGCTTCACTTTCGTTCCTGCCGCAATGGAAACTGCCATTTACTCAGGTCCGTGAGTGGCGGCCTCCATGTTGGCTGGGCTAATTTGCATACAACCGCTCTGATTGGCTGGTGGGCGTGCCTTACCCTGTCTCGGAGAAACGGGTAATTTTACTATTTCGCTTTTATTAGTTTAGATATCTTCTATAGGAACTATGGACCATCTTTCTTAGATTTTGTTTCAGGTGGGTTGTGGATTGTGTTGTTTTTCACACTGTTGCTTTAATGAACACCAGCATTGGTCATTGTCACCCTAGAATGACGCCCAAGCAGACATACTTTTAACAGCCAGCATTAACTGTGGCTATGGATTTCCTAGTTGCCTCTGTGCTGCTGCGGCTTCTAACGCTAGAGTTCATAGAGGTGAAGACTGTGTCACAGCATACTTCTGGCATTTGAAGATTTCATTTGACGGTATCGACCGCAGCCAACTGAACACTCACCCAACAACACTGATAAGAGTATCTCTTGTGGTTTGGAGAGGCAGCCTGATGCAAAGAAATGAGATTTAGGCTCCAAATTCACAACAGCTGGTCCCACCCCTGATTCTGCATTGGATTTGCTCGGTGACCTTGAGCATTTTATTAAAGCTCTTTGGCACTAGGCAGCATCTGTAAAATTGGGGCAGTATCATTGTAATTCAGCTTCGACTCACAGTTCGGTGGCATGGAGTTTCTATTACAATCTAGCGAGCAGCAACAATGGGGTGGCAGCTCCACTGAATACAGAATGAATCTTTGGCTGACAAACTGAGCTGGGAAGGCAGGACACAAATCCAGAGGAGAGATGGGAAAATGAACTCAGTAGAATTACCGTGGAGTCTACAGAATTTTACAAATATAGTTTTAGATAGACTAGTATAATGACAATAATTAAGAAACAGGAGGATGCTGTGCCCACATCATAATAGAAGAACAGGGAGATTAGGGACTCTAGCGAGCCTCCATTTTAACATTTAAAGCTACAATTATGGAGCTTTTGCTGGACAACCCGACCAGTTCATTTGTTTTTTCCTGTCTGATTGGCTAAACTCAGGCTTTGACACATGGCTTTTGGCTGTAATAATAGGTGCAACCCATGCTATTAAGACAACTCACATATGCAAATAACCCTCATCTCCTAGCTCTTATCAGCTGCAAACATAGTGGGGGGCAGCAGGAAGAATAGTGGGGTGTCTCCATGAATTCAGTGACCTATAGCCCTGGGGAATATGGGCACACTTCATTGTCACAGCTTTTATCTCCTGATAAATGGAAGAGGGACTGTGCCTAAGGCAAAGTTACCACATTAGGCTAAGATGTCTCATGGAAGTGATGCTGATAAGAGCATGTGCTGGAGATGACACTTGGGCAGAACCAGAGGCTGGATGAGAGTCCTTTCACTATCCCTTAAAGTAGTAAAGCAAACTCCCTCAATGCAAGCAAGGTGCAATGAGACAATCAGGTTTGAAAATCAGGATGCAATGTGATTCCTAGTGTTGGTGAATAGCCTAGATCAGTGCTGGGCAAGGTATGGTCTACACAGGGTTGCCACCCATGCAACACCAGTATAGAAGATGAGGGTATTTAGCAATGTCTATAGCAGTTTCATAGAGTAATCATGTCTCTTGAATCTAATACTAAATATTGGGCTTGTATTTTGTATGTCTTTTAAAAAATTGTTATTAGTAGTAGTGCATTTTATTATGCTTCACAGAATTTTTGTATGACAGGTTTGGAAATTAAATTTTAATCATTTGTAAGCGTGTATAGACATATAGATGGTTTACATTTTGGACATGTTGCAGTTAACTTGTTAAAAACTGGACCTTTGTCACAGATAGCATGATGAGAAGCAACAGTCCAGTGTCCATAGTGCATATTAGTACTCTTTTTAGGTTTACGGGCTTTGCAGACATGTATACATTAGGCTGCAGGTGAGCTCAGTGAATATCTGTTAAGCAACACATAATATGCTGGTAGGAAAGGAAGCAAATTCAATATAAGTAGATGAAGAGAAAGGACTATAACAAGAATGTCTGATTTACCATAGAGTAAGTTGAGACTCAAGATATTTACAGAATGGGGTAAAATAAAACAGGAGACAGAAATCACACAGTGATTTAAACAGGGGCAGTTTAATAAGAAGGATGATTAACCTATGATAGAGAGTAAATACAAAGATGTGAAAAGCACTCTAAAGAATGCCCTCAGGCTGAAGGAGAGCACCCACAGCTGGGGCTTGGACTTCACTGGAGGAAATGAATGGATGAAATGTTTGCTGGGTTGCCTGAGCCAGAGCTAACCCACATTTGCACAGCAAGCACTTCAGGTGCGAGAGTCAGTGCTGGGGATGGGCACACAGAGGGTGGTGGGCACCCCTGAAGTAGGTAATCTGAGGGCCACAGCAAGGTGATCATCAAGCCTAGGCCAGCATGGCAAGTTGGCCAAGAGATGGCGTATTTTGGGCACATGACAGGATAGAGCAGCACCAGATGCCACACACACACACACACACACACACTCATGGACAATACTATGCTGCAGGCAAGAATGAAAAGGAATCTCATAAGAACTGAGAAGAGAAGACTTCCCCCACCCCCACCCGCCAAACCAAGCACCTCCCACAGTGTTCCTCCAGCGCCCTCTACTGGAAATGGTTGACAGAATATTCTCCTTAAAGGCAAATGCTTAGTGTCTGTCCATTCTATTGGTATTGCAGACCAGGAATTCAAGGCTAAATTTTGAGCTAAGATCCTGGTGTAAGGTTAGAAAGAACAATGTCATGCCTATAGCTAAGGAAAAATGACTCAAGAGGAATTTTCTCATAATAACTCATTATCCCTATTTTACATCTGAGAAAACTAAGGCACACTGAGGTCAAAAAACTTTCCCAAAGTCACATAGCTAGAAAGTGGTGAATCTGAGATTTTAACCCTGGAAATCAGGTTCTAGAATCCTCTTTTTAACCACTATGTAATGATGCGTGGGGCTCTGAACAATAAGTAATACTAGCCAACATTCATTGAGAGTTTATGATATAGCACATATATGTTGAATATTTTATATCTCTATTTTATTTTAACCTTCATCACACTATAAAATTGAGACCATAGCTACCCTTCTCCTTTTGGAGACAAGAAAAATGAGCTTTAAGGGGTTAATTATCTTGCCCATGGTTGCACAGCTAGTAAGTACTCTTCCAGGTACTCTGCTTCTAGATCTTGTCTACATAACTATCCAGGTCTCTTTTACAGGAGAACTTAGAAAGAACAGACCATAGCAGAAAGAATTATCAAAGAAGGATTTAGAAGAGAGAGGAGGCCTAAGCCGGATTTTAAGGTTTGGTAGGATTTGAACAAACAAAAGAAACAGAGCAGATTTGTCTATTTGGTGCAGAAAGCCTTTTTTTTGTTTGTTTTGTTTTAATGTACCTCCGTGCTTTTAAAAATCTAGCTATTTCATACAAAATCTGGATTTCTAGCTTCTAAAATGTAGAATATATATCAACACTAAGCCACATTGTGACATGGCAACCATTCACCAGGGCCTAGTATTGACTGTGCCTCCTAGACCTAGTGTGCCCTCTCCAGTTTGCCATGCTCCCCACCACTCCTATTGTCTTTCACCCATCTGCTTCTTTCATTTACACTGCAAGGCCCTTGTGGGAAATTGAGATTCCATGTGAAGGCAAATATTCTAAGCTTGGAGAAAGCATGTGGAAAGGCATGGAAGCAGAGAGTATCATGCCATGTGTGAGTGTGTATACATACACACACATGTATTTGTAGTCCAAGTTAGGAAGAGAAAAAATAGAGCACTAAGAAGTGAGGGATGGTCTGTCTGGAGCAGAACAGAGAGATTCTGTGGGATTTGTGTAATGTCATAAAGGAAGGATAGTGAAGGATTTCAGCAGAGAGATCTATCTATATAAATGACTCCTCTTAGGAGTTGTGGTCTGGGGATATGGCATTTGAAGGTTGAGTAGTGTAGACTAGGAAGGTGAGAAGCTGGTGGGGAGAAGTCTAGAGGGAGCATGGCAATGATCCACATGGGAAACAATAAGAACCTTAGCCCAATAAGGAGCCACTGTTTCTGTACCTTGTCTGGCTTTATTAATTACGCAGTCCTTGGTGCAGTAAAGGGGTGGAAAAAGGTGATGTCTGGGTTAGAGGGCTGATATCAGAAAGAGATTATTCTTCCCTACTTAACAGATGGGTAAGATTAAACAGGAAACTGTTGGCAAATAGAAAAATGTCACAAAAGGAGTGTGTAGTAACAGCCACAAGTGTCTCTCTCTACCTTCTACACAGTCTACACCCACTCTGTAAATTCCTGCACATTTAATAAAAATTTCTGTATGTGCAAGCAGTTTGCACAGAGCTGGCACATAACAGGTGCTCAACAAACATTAATCCAACTCAAGACAGATCTTGCAGTTTCCCAATCTGTATTTCTGTCAGGTCTGTAAAGCCCAGCCTCTGCGGTAATAGATTCAGCACTTGGAGGGCAACACTGCAGCTCCAGAGGAAGGACGCCGCTAATGAGGAAAAACCACGGCAAGAGGAACAGGATGAAAGAGTCACACATTTTTATTCCCACAAGAAATAATTGCCTAGAAATAGCATAAACTTTCCCAAGTTAGAAAAGAATACTGTACTTTACATTCCCTCTAAAGTCCATGACCTAGTGACCGCCTTTTTACCCTGAGCTCAGTGGTTTGGCTCAGTAAATACAATTACAACCAAAGTCAATATATTCTTTCCGTTGTGTACATCCTTTCATCAATGGTTTTCAAAGGATGGATATCAGTGTGGGGCTGAAATACTCCAGCTCAAAGCATCTAAGTGACAGGGACTTGACAAATTTCTTCTTCTATGTCAATTTTCTTTAAAAAAATGGGAACAGTATCATAGAGAAGAAAGAGTATTAATATTTTAAAAAATCTAGAATTCTAAATACTAATTTTGGCAGATATTGAGACTGTGGACAAGTCAGTTTACCTTTATGGTTCTCAGCATCTTCCTGGAAGAGAAGAGATGAAAGGAGATCAGTGTTTTTCAAATCTAGCTGGATGTCCTAATCATATTTGGATGGGGAAAAGGAGAAGGTTCAGGAATACAGATTCCTGGTCTCCCAAGCTTGTTACCTGAAATCTCTGGAGATGAAGCCAAGATCAGTCCCTCAACAAAGAACACAACGGTCCTGGTCCGTGTGGAGTGTGGATCAGTTGGTTGCATCGTCATCCCATGCACCAAAAAACTGTGGGTTTGATTCCCAGTCAGGGCACATACCCACGTTGTGTATTGATCCCTGATTGGGATACGTATTCAGAGGCAACTGAATAGTGTTTCTCTCCTCCTCTTCTGCTCTCTCTAAAATAAATAAAAACATAGCCTCATATGAAGATTTAAAAAAAGAAAAGAAAAAAAATGAACCACAACATTACAATGGCATATCATTATGTATTTAGATCACAAATCTGAGGGCTAGCCAGACTTAAGTTGATGGGCATGGCTAGATGACTCTGCTGATCCTGACTGCCTCAGTCATATCTAGGGGACAGCTGGGTGCTGGCTGATGAGAGCATGGCTCCACTGAGGCCACTCAGCTCTGATCCACCTATATCTTGTTCTACTCCAGGGACCAAGATGCTAGATTGAGCACATCTTCTCATGGCAACAGCAGAGGTGCAAAGGAATCAGTTTAACTTCACAAACTCATTTTAAGACTCCACTACATCATGTTTGTTTATTATTCAATTAACCAAAGCAAAGCCTAAGCTAACATTAGAGTATGTTCTTCTCATGGGAATTAGGAAGAAGGAGTGAATACTTTTGAAGAATAATCCAGTCTAACACAGGACCCCAAAGAAACTGAATATATATGTTTTAATCCCAAAGTGACGTGGATATACAGGCAGGAACAAATGATCTAAGGTATTTTCTAGTTCTATCACCCTAAGATACTACAAATTGATAAAGAGAAACTGAAATTAGGTTGAGGCAAAGGTAGTCTGGGGGGAGAGAAATGAATACATATTACCATCAAGCAAAAGCCATTCCTGATGGCACAACAAGATAAAGGGAGCAGTGAGATGAAGAAACTAAGAAAGAGGCTATTCAATGAACATCTGTTCTCTTCCAATGACTTCCTGTGAGCTTTCTCATTTTGTTCCTGGAAAAAGCCCTTCTGGTTAGGTGTTATTATTCTTATACTTTTTTTCTTCTTTCTTTCTATCTTTATTTATTATTTAATTCTCACCCGAGAATATGAACATCAAATCTAGAGAGAGGGAAAGGAAGAAGAAAAGAGAGAGAAAGAGAGAGAGAGAGACCAATGCAAGAGAGAACATCGATTAGCTACCCTCCATGTGCTCCCCAACCAGGGGTTGAACCCACAACCCAGGCATGTGCCCTGACTGGGTATCAAACCTATAACTCTTTGGTATATGGAATGAACTCCAACCAAGTGAGCTATACTGACCAGGGCTTTTCTTTTACTTCTTCTTTTAGATGAAGAAAATGACAGAAAGATAAATTATTTTGCTCAGGGCCACACAACTCACACACTGCAGCACTGGATTCTAACTCTAGTTTGGCTGCAGAGTCTCTGCTCCTCCCACTGCAGCTGTACTACCTTACCCTGAGGAACCAGCTATGATCTACCAAAGCATGCTGCCCAAATAAAAAACCCGAGAGATGCCACACGTTTCCTGAAATCTCTGTGCTTCCTATTGAGAGTTTTGTGTCTCTTGCAGCACTCATTCAGTTTTATAAAATGTCACTTACTAGTTGAGAGTGCCTGGGTAACTTGTTTAATTTCTCTGGGCCTATAGAGGTGGTATAATAGAACCTGCCTCATAGAGTCTCTAAAATGAATAAATGACTCAATATTTGTAATACCATGTATTGTATATATGTACAAGTCTGGCACATGGTAAGTACTAATCAGGTGTTATTTAAGTAAATAATGGTCTCATTTGTGCACATGTCCTGTGTATAGGATATAGAACAATGGTTCTCAAACTATGTTCCACGGACCATATCCCACAAAGAATGAATGGTTCCCAGGAATCTGTGTTTCAATAGATCCTCCAAGGGATTCTGATGCTTGCTAAAGTATCTGAAGAATCTTTTTCTCCTCTGGTTCTCATTAGAGACCTCAATAAATAAATGTAAAAATAAAGTGATGGTACTTGACATTGATTGAGCCCTCCAATGTATTAGGCATTACACTAGGTAATTTTAATTCTCCCAACCATCCCAGGAGGCAATTGCTATTATTATTCCCAGTTTTCAGATGAGAAAATAGAGGTACAGTGTAACAACTAGTAAACTGGCAGATCTGGCATTTGAACCCATTGTGACTAATGCCAGAACGAATCCATACTCTTTAACCTCACATGTCATGACTGAAGGAAAGCTGCTGAATAAATCAGAAATGGCTATTACCCACCAGGTTCTGTTTTTGGGCACAAACCTGCCATGCATGAGCACCCTTCTCCAAGGGACATAAGAAGGACAGAGCCCAGTGGCTCCCTCTTCCCTAGGAGCACAAATTACTACAGTGCCTCCCATCTGCTGGGGCCTCAATCTTTGCCCTTTTGGACACTAGACCCCACCCATCATTGTTATCATTGTAATTACCTAGTTAAAATTAACAATAGGAAGAAACCAAAGGGGAGGACAGACATTGTAAACATGGTCAACTGGGCAGCTTCACCAGGAAGATATAGCTTCACACTCCCCAGGGTACCACAGGTGGAGGGGGAATAAATGAACAAAGGGCACATGCAGTGAATTAGGGTGACTTAGGGAAGGTGTTTGCCTGTCAATCTAGCATGGGGAACAATGCACTGGCTAGGGGGTGGACCACATTAGAAGCATGCAATATCTTGGAAGGTTGACTGGTTAGTTTGAAGAAGCTCCTGGTTAAAATTCCCCAACAAAGGGTTCCCTCTGGCTCTCATTCACTTTGCTCCATGACCCACACTCACCCAAATGCCTGCCTGTTCTCTTTCCATAACTATATGACCTTAAACAGCCCCCTGGCCCTGAACCCCATACACAATGGACTACACCTTGGAACACAAGCTAAGCTAGCAAGATGCTGTGCTGGACTGTACTTTAATATGGAACAGAAATTCTAGGCAGTGGCCTTAATTCTGGCCCTGATAAACACAAGATTGAACTTCCTCCATGGTGAGATGGACAGAAATGGGACCTTGGAAGGGAATCCCCCTAACATTACATCATCAGTAAAGCTTTCCACAAAATCCCATCCTCCCATGACAGCCTCAGGAAATTCTTTTTCTTGTGGTACCCCAGGAACTCTATTTCTACCCATAACACCATGATCTCCCAAAATGTGTCTGACCCTTCTTCCCTCAGCTGCCTTCCTAGACTCACTCTGTTTTTAGAATTCTGATAGTCTGGATGCTATCAGACTTTTGGGTTTCTTTGGTTTCCAAGTAGACTCAAGTTTCCCACCAACCCCTCCCATGCCTCTGATCCCTTGCCCTGCACGTGCCCAGATGAACATACAGAAACTGTTTGCTGGCCTCTCAGAAATGCACAGACTCCTAAACACATTAAGAATTTTATTTAAAAAAAAATCTCATAGAATAGGCTCTTTGGGAGAATTTTAAAAACACATTATCTACTCCATTTATGTCTGGTTCTTAAAACATAGAAAATGAAATATCATCTGTTAAGCAAAGAGACCATCTCTTAAGGGCAGCTGCTGAACCTCAGAAAGTGTATTTCTTCAGGTACAGTGCTATGAGATTAACCTTCTCTGGCCGTTCACTGCCATTTGCATCCGAGCCATTTCATCTGGAGTCTGAGCATGACTTGATCGCAGCTACAACACACATGCTTATTTGTAAAGCACCCACCGTGAAATCCTTGTGCAAGATGGACAGTAATAAAGGAAACTTTAATCTCACCTGGGATAGAGGCCAGCTTCGCTAGCCAAATAAGCAGAAAAGAGAACAAGTGGCTCAAAGGGGGCCACTCAAAAGGCCCTTGGAGACAGGCCTCGGAAGAGAGAGAAAGGCAGAGAATGCCTGCGCACATATGCTGACACGAAGGGCTAGCCAGATCTGAGGAAGCCTCAGAGGAGAGAGCAGCTGTTTTTGTTTCCTGGGAGGCAGAACCCAATAGGGAATGGGTAAGACAGGAGCCAGGGAGACAATTACTAGAAAGGCATGCCCTGGTGTTCTAATGAGGCAATTAGAGCCCCTGAGGTTCCTACTATCAGAGCAGGACAGGGCTCTGAAGACCCCAACCCAAGCCCCTCATTTTATAGAAGAGGTAACAGGCCTAGAGGGGGAGAGTGACTTGCCCAGAGTCATGGTGGCAATTAAGGCTGCCCCCTCCCCAGCAGCACACTCCCCACCAACCCAAATCTCTGGACAGCCTGACACTCTGCTGTGCAGAAATCAGTCCCACCCAGTGCAGGGCCACATGTGAGGGCCAGGGGAGGAGAACAGTGTTTGTGGCAACCTTGGAGGGGAACCCTCTTAATGTTAGATCGATCATCCAAAGCTGTCCACAAAACCCCATCCTCCCATGGGGAGCCTCAGGAAAATCTTTTTCTCATGGCATCCAAAGAACTCCACTTCTACCCATAAGACCATGCTCTTCTAAAATTTGCCTGGCCCTTCCTCTCTCAGCTATCTTCCTAGACTCACTCTGTTTTTAGAACTCTGATACTCTGGGTTCTACCAGATTTTGGAATTTCTTGTTCCCTCTGAGCAGTGCAGTGGGTTTCCTTCAGGGAGCACAGTTCAGGTACAGAACAGACCTGTAGCTGACAAAGATGGCTGGGATGGGGTGGAGCAGGGGCAGAGGACAGAGTAGGAGAAGGGGTGAAGTAGAGGCTGCATCTGACAACAGGAGGCTATGGCTTTTACCTTCCCATGTCAGGTACTGTGTCCTATACCTGCTACCTTGAACAAAAATATGATTCATCTCTGTGGTTTCTAAGGAGCCCATTCCCAGGGTCCTTAGGGGACCCTAGGAGGTGGAGAGTCCCAAGATGCCTTCAGTTTAGAATTCTGAAAGGTCTCCCAAGCCGGAGGCCACCAGGCCTCACAGTGTTCCCTTAGTGCTTAACAAGCCCAATAAATCCGCTAACAAAAGGCAGAAGAAAGGACCTGAAGAATGTGCCCTGCTTGGGCCCCTCCTCCACCCCCTCTACTCCCTGCACACTTGTCGCCTGAATTGCCTCTTTGTGTGCCCGTCTCCCCAGCAGGCTCGGCAATTTGCATCTCTGCTGTTGTCCTTTAAAATGACAGAAAAACACTCAGCAGAGAGGAGCCTGCCCAAGTGGGGCTTCTGCCGCCCAGAAGCAGAACTGTGGCAGGGAAGTCAACTTGACATTCAGCCAGGTGAAACTTCTCCCACTCCCCACACTCCTCCCCTCAACACACACACACACACACATACCAAAAAGTAGTCTTTAATAAATAAGGTTGTGAGAGCAGGAAGTGAGGAAGAGATTGAAGGAGAAAAGGCATAGATCTTTTTGCTATGAACAGTTTAGTAAATGTTTGTTTTTTTTGCACAAATTCTTGTGCATGAGTCATTGGAGATGAGGGATTCAGGACACACTACCCCAAAATATGATACCTTGTAAGCTGAAGGTCACTCTGACCTTCCCCCCTCACTTCTCTTTGATGAATCAGATCATTAAACCCTCCTGTGAGAGATGCCCGCCCTATACCAGGAAGAAAGGAGCATCCTTATTTCCAAAGACAAAGGGACTCACAGAAGAATCAGAACAAAAAGGCCTTGCTAAGTTTCTCCCAGTTTATTATAATTACCTCACACTCTTTAACCTATCATATTCTTCCATGACTGTGCATTCTTCACCCAACCAAGAAAAAAAAAAAGCAGGTCTGCCCGGGCCAGTGTTTCTCAGTGCTTAGAGCACGGGCCCACCATCAAGGGATCTCCAATTCGATTCTCAACCAAGGGACATACCTGGGTTGCAAGTTTGAACCCTGCCTCTATCAGGACGCATGAGAGAGGCAACCAATTAATGTGTTTCTCTCACATCAATGTTTCTCTCTCTCTCTCTCTCTCTCTCTCTCTCTCTCTCTCTCTCTCTCTTTCCCTCTCCCTTCCTGTCCTCCCTTTCCCTCATTCTAAATGGAAAAAAATACTCTCAGATGAGGACTAACAACAACAACAGCAAAAATACTCAGATCTAACTGATTCTTTAGGTCTTCATTTCCTTATGAAGGTTTCTAAGCTACGTAAAGCATAAATAAATTTGTGTTTTTCTCCTGTGTATGTTTTTGTCAGTTTAATGTTTAGACCCAGACTGGAACCCTAAGAGGGTCCAGGGAAACCTTGTACACTCTACAAAAATTCTTGGTAAGCAGTCAGTTGTGGGGTTTCTTCCCTTTTTTTCTAGCTTTTAAAGGGGGAAGGAACAAGGGACCTGTATATCTTATGAACTATATACTTTATCACAATTCTTCAACATCCCAATGTTCTCATGCTATAGATGGGGCTGCTGAGCATCATGGGTTAAATATCTTACCTGACATTCAACATCTATATGTTTTTCCATATACCTATTGTCCACCTGGCTTTTTTGAGGTGTTGTATTTAGAGAAATATAGCAAATATTATCACTCAAAAGCCTGTGTTTTCTTCCAATTAAAAAGATACACCAAGCCCTAGACTGTTTGGCTCAGTGGATAGAGCATCGTCCTGTGGACTGAAGGGTCCCACGTTTGATTCCGGTCAAGGGCACATGCCTCGGTTGTGGGCTCGATCTCCAGTGGGGTGCGTGCAGGAGGCAACCAATCAACGATTCTCTCTCATCCTGATGTTTTTTTCTCTCTCTCTCCCTCTCCCTTCCTCTCTGAAATCAATTAAAAAATGTATTTTTTTAAAAAGATACATCAAAAAGACCTCTTCTGTTTATAGTTTTTATTATACATATCATGCCCACCAGCACTTTCTGCTATCAGTTACATAGCTTCCTCTTCATTCACAGACAATACAGAGGAAATCACTGGGAGGACGACCACTCCATGGCAACTTTAGAGAAGCCCTGTGGTGGGGCAGAGCACTTCATCCATATGGATGAGGTATATGTGGAAGCGGCTCGAGTGTTTGGAGTGACTCAGAGCCGCATGTGAGACACAGGCAGCGTGTTGGCCCGTGAGCGCATCTGATGTTCTCCAAAGTTCTCAAGCACCAACAAAATAGGCTGATGGAATGGAAAATGAATAACGCAAGCTTTAGGGAGGTTCAGGTGGAATCAGGCTCCCTCCTGTATAGGTCAAAGCCAAGGCCCACTGCCCATTTCACCAGCAGCCAGGCTTGGGTTTATCTTATCTCTTCTGTGAAGTGCATCTGGATTTGTACCTGGGAGGAGCAGCTCAGGACATGATGGCAGCTGAAACTAACAGCCAGAGGCTGGACACTTGCATCAGGGTGTCACCTCGCCTGCTCTTCAAGGTTCCTGGGAGATGGAATCCCACACATACATAGCCACTCCACCTGGGAACCAACTGTAATAAATGTACCATTCTGGTGGAGGATGCTGATGTGGATAATAACCGGGAGGCTTTCTTCACTATTGACCCTGTCAAGTGGGAGGCCACTGTGTATGATACTGGGCCAGTGCTGAGCTCTGAGGGGACTTCCTGATGCAAAATATGTTTTCTTCAAGCTAATTGGTAAGGGATGGGAAAGTAGACCTCCTACTGCCACATCCCAAGGTTAAACTGCCCATGCCATGCAACTCTCCTAGACAAGTTTGTTTCTTACATATACGACTGCCCAAGGGTGCTCAGAACTTAGGGTCAGGCAAATCTCATCCTCAAGAGACTCAAATCTCATCTTTGATGGAGTGTGTATAACCAGGAAAACCTATATTTCAAAACTTCCTTTTTTTTGGCAAGAGTTAGGGGCTATTTATCAGCTTTGAAGTGCTGGTGCCAGCAGGTTCCAATGGGGAGAGGACATTTTATCCCTGGGTCTGTCTGCAGCCCCACTGTTTTATCCCAAGAACAGACTTTTGGGGAGTGTGTAGAGACAGCAGTAAAGGCAATTTCTCACATAACACTTGCCACATGTAAAAACTCAATTAATGTTTGTTATAAGAAGGAATGAATAAGAATCTTAGCAATGGCAGCTGGGAGCATTTGCCCCAGGTAAGTTTGAAAATGGAGAAGGAAGTGGATAGACCCTGGTGAATGAAATAGATAAGCAAGAAAGAGTAGGTTTTTATGAGGCATTCTTTTATGAAACTCCAGGAACAAATGGGTTATCTTATGTTTGATTGGGGAAAGTAGTCCAAATATTGGAGATTGTGGCCAGGTGAAACACACATACACACACACACACACACACACACAATATTATTTTTTCTGGATTTAAAGATTGAGTGCCCCCTACTCCTATCTTCCCAAATTAAAAAAAAAAGTTATATACAAGCTCAGTCTTGCCAAAAATATATAGTTTAAATCCATCCAGATAACCAATTCCTTCAGGGATAGTAAAGCTTCAGAATATCAAATTACCAAAACCTGTGAAATTATTTTAAATTTAAGACCAAAGTATGAAAGACTGAGTCTAAAAGTTTTAAAATTCAAACCTCAAATGGAGACAATAATAGTAAAGGAACAAGAAAGTGAAAGTAAAAAATGATTTTCAACTACTTTATAAATTATTTTCTTTCATCTTTAGACTGATGGGAACTTCTTTAAAAAGCCAAGAACCAAAATATCACCCCAAGCCATCTGGTCTTCTCACCCTTTAGTTAAGTGCAGATGGAGACTCCTATGTGGTCTTGGTAAGAGGAATTGGTCATGCTCATTAGCCTGGGCAGACTTAGGTTTCAAATAATAAGCTAAATTGAGAACTACCAAGAGACCAACTCTTGCAAAAGCTGTACTGTAGCCTGAAGGGGGGCATGCCAATTTTGGATTAATTAAAAAGGTTATTAAATTGTTCAGATGGCATGGTAATGAGCAATCTGCAGGGCACTCAGTCACAACCACACCTCCCAGCCTTAATTACAGGACCCTTATATTGAAAAGAATCTGGGTGAGCCCACAGAGGGGCTCTCAGCGCATTAGTCTTGACTATAATACAAATGTGGTCAACCCAGCACAAGTTCCATGAGGAAGGATGGCAATTAAGCTTGTAATATAAACTCTTTCAGAAGAAAGGTGAGATGGATGCTAGCCATCTTAGAGACATGGAGATGTTATAATTAATTAGAGATGCAATAGGTAATGTGCTTGTATAATACATTTTGGACCCAAGAGATCTAAGGGCTTTGATTTATTTTATTAACCCACATCATTCACAATTCCTGCTAATAAAATTAGAAACCATAAATTATCATTTTTATTTCATAAAGTTTACCTGAATTTATAAATTAAGACACTCTAATATCTGCCATCTACTATAGAGTTCAAAAGCCAGGAAAAGATAGTAAATCTTTACGGATCATTAATTCTCAGTGTGGGCCACGTAGGGCTACCTAATAATCCTAAGATTGATCTAAAATTGCTAGTCTCTGCTTTAGTCCCTTTGGATCAATTACCCACAATTTTACAGGCTTTCATTTACATAAACAACCAAAGTTTATTTTCTAGTAAATTCCTAAATCAGTTAACAGTCACTAAAATTTGGGATTCATTGACTAAAACCAGGCAGTCCCTATAGTTTATTGAGGAATATAATTCAATATTCTCCTAAGAAACCTGACTGCCACATAGTGGTTGACAAGGATGAAAAACTTTTATTTTGTATGATCACTTGTAAATTACTAGAAATCCCACAAAATTGAGGATGATTTGTTTTTATTGCACCAAGGATTTTCTTGAGTTGGTCATGATTTGAATAATTCCATTATTCCTTTTGAATTTAAAATTATTTAATTTGTTTTTATCTTTATAACGGTGGTTTGTTGCAGGTTATTGGTTAAACCTACATTCTACTTCTTAAGCACTGACATATTCTTACCATTTATTTTTTCATTAGAAAGTAGAAATGGGTGGAGTAAATGGGTGGGTTTTTTGCACTGTCTTATGGGGTTCAGTAAAAAATCATGGAGAGCCCTTAGTCTAGGCAAAGAATAGTGGAAAAACAGTTGAGCTTCAGACCCTTTGTGACTATTTCTTACTAGAGGCCTGGTGCTCAACATTTGTGCAGCCAACATTCGCAGGCTGCCTCAGCCCAGCCTATGCTCTCTCACAGTCCAGGACCCCTCAGGGGACATCCCCTAAGGGGTCCTTAGCGCTGCCTCAGAGGCAGGAGAGGCTCCCGCCACTGCCACTGTGCTCGCCAGCCATGAGCCCAACTTCTGGCTGAGCAGCACTCCTCCTATGGGAGCACACTGACCACCAGGGGGCAGCTCCTGCATTGAGTGAACATCATAGCAACCAGTCGTTTCACTGTTTGATTTGCATATTATAGTTTTATTATATAGGATAACGAATATATGAAGAAAAATCATAGTAAGTCAGAAACCAATACTTTCTTACACTTTCCTAAAGTTATGCCTTTAGAACAAATGAACTGATTGAATTAATAAATGTTTATTAAGCATTTATTACTAGGGGCCCGGTGCACAAAAATTTGTGCACTCAGGGGGTGGGGGTCCCTCAGCCCGGCCTATGCCCTCTTGCAGTCTGGAACACCTCGGGGGAGATGTCCACCTGCTGGCATGCCTGGCCAGCCTGGGTGAGAGCCATTTTCAGGCTGCCCACCGCCCCTTCAGGGTTCGTGCACTGGGGGGTGGGAAGGCTGGTGAGTGCAGTCCTGGACGTTTCTCACTGGAGGGCCCACGATTGCACATGCCTGGTGGGCCCACACCGCTGAGGGGACACACCTGGCGCAGAGTTGGGTGGCAAGCCAGGGGCAGACGCTGGTGCAGGATCCCTGGTGGGGCCCTGCTGCTGAGCAAACACACCCGGGGTGGAGCCGGGCAGCGGACTGGCTTTGGATTCTCTGCACTGTGCAGCAGACGCTCCCGCACGCCCTGTGGAGGCCCCCGGGGGGTGGATAAAGGTAGCAGACCCTGGACGGGTGCTCCTGCACGCCCCCGAGGAGGCCCCTGGAGCAGAGCCAGACAGCAGACCCAGGACAGGCGTTCTTGGCCCCCCACGGAGGCCTCCAGGGCAGAGCCAGGCAGTGGACCCAGGAGGGCTGCTCCTGCATGCCCCGGGGAGGCCCCCAGGGGGTGGAGCCAGGTAGTGGACCCGGGACAGGCGTTCCTGGATACTCCTCGGAGGCTCCCAGGGACGGAGCTAGGCAGCAGACCCAGGACAGCTGCTCCTGGACGCCCCAGGAGGCCCCAGGCCAGACCCCCCCTCCCACTGAGCTGACACACCTGGCACAGCTATGCCGGCTGGCCGTGGAGGCTCCCAGTGCAGAGCTGCCCTGCCAGCCTCCATCTTGGCTTGGGTTAATTTGCATACAGCCGCTCTGATTGGCTGGTGGGCGTGGCTGTGAGCAGAGGCTCAGCCAGCCTAGGCAGGCAGTTGCAACAGAAGCCTTTGGTTTGTGGCTGGGTTAATCTGCATACAGCCACTCTGATTGGCTGGTGGTAACGGTCAAATTTGCATGTTTCTCTTTTATTATA
Organism: Murina feae; assembly: GCA_004026665.1. Taxonomy (NCBI): domain Eukaryota; kingdom Metazoa; phylum Chordata; class Mammalia; order Chiroptera; family Vespertilionidae; genus Murina; species Murina feae. Next base: position 7,529 of record PVJC01025340.1, on the reverse strand, counting down.
TTAGATAGGCTGGTACTGTGCTGTAGACTCTTATGACCTAAGTTCAATTAACTCTCTCAAATGAGGGTTGCCAGATTTAGCAAGTAGCCAGTTAAATATGAATTTTACCTAAACAAAAAGTAATTGTTTTTTAGTATATGTCCCAAAGATTGTATAGGACATATACTAAAAAATCATTTGTTTACTTAAAATTCAAATATAATTAGGTTTCTTGTGTTTTATCTTACAACCTTATGCCAAACAATTTTGTGTTTTTATTAAGAAAAGCAAAATAATTTTGTAAAATAGGGTTTGTCTTATTTGCCAAAACACATTGGTATCAGTTGTCTAGAATGTTCTGAGACTATTAAGTATTGGCTCATCAGGAAAAAAAAATATTGTCATGATGGATTAGTGATGTCTGCCATGGATAAGGCACAAGGATTTATGGATGTAGAAGCTGAATTTTTTTTTGCTATAACTACCTCAGGGGTGAAAATAGAACCTTTAACTTGCAAAGTCTTAAAAGAAGTTATCTATTGATTGTGTCACTCCCATCTGTAAAATCTTAAAATCCTTTAATGCCTTCCATTGCTTCTAGGATAAAGACCAATCAGTTCTTAATGTAATGTTCGAGATACTAGCTTCTGCCAATTTCACCAGAATTGTGTTGGTCATGTTTGCCTTGACTTCCTGTGTTCCAGCATCCCTTGTCTTGGTAAGGTTCTTCAAGGAGGTTTTTACCTCAACCTGGAAACCTCTTCCTCCTTTTCTTTACCCAAATAACTTCTGCCCCTTCTTTAGATCCAAGCTCAGGCAAACTTTCAGACATCCCAGAGGACAGGCACCATTTACTGTAGAGAGTCATAGAAATCACCACAGTTTGTAAAAATTGTTTTTGTCAATGTTTGATTAATATTTTTATCAATGTTTGATTGATATGTTTTTCCTGATGTCTATAGAATTATTGAAGGCAAGGTTATCATTGGTTTTAGGCAGTATTTTATCCACAGCATCTAGAATAGTGTCTGATACATATACTATGTTCATGTTATATATTTGTTGAATGAATTTATTGGCTTATTGAGTTCTTTAATGACAAAAAAAATCTTAGTGGTCCATTTCAAAAATAATCTCATTCTTTTTTTTTCAAGCAATAACTGCAAATTTAATAGAGTCTGAAAATGCAATGAATAAACTAAGCATTATTTCTCCCAATACAAATCAGAATAACTCTTTAATCTATACACCTGCTGTCAGTATTTTTAAATGCTTCCTTAAGAAAAGGCCTTTGGGGAAGACTTTGATATAGTAGAAGAGTTCTTAGACATATATATGTTCTTTTGGTTATTAACTATTAAAATTTTGTTTAAATGCATTTTAAACATCTCCTTTGGTAAGCATTTTATCCAGCTTACTAATTTGCAATGACTATTTTTGACATGTCAACTTGGCGATGCTGCAAGTTATTTCATATTCCATCAAACACGAGTCCAGCTGTTTCTGTGAAGGTATTTTGCAGATATAATTAAAGCTCTTAACCAACTTAATTTAAGATCACAAAATATTCAGGATTTATTCCTAAATAGCATGGGTAGAACTATTATGTATACTAGTATTTTACCACAATAATATATATATATAAATTAGGGCTGAGGATTCTCTCAAAAAAAGAAGAAATTCTGTCTGGAGAGCCGTTTCAACCTTTGCTTTTAAGTTCCATTCCAGCCTACTGATGACCTTCCCTTCCCATCTTACAGATTTTGAACTGGCTTAGCCAGCCTCCACATTCATGGAAACCAATTCTTTGTAATAAATTCATTTATATATCAAGTGTATTAAAAAATTGGATAGGATGGCGTCTAAAGCATTTATGATTGCAGAACTTTTACAGTCCAGGTCACTCCCTACCCTGTCTCACCCCAAACTTAGCACAGTTACAGTAAAATCCAAGAAGTCATTTAATATAACTTTAAACTAATACAAACTAGTTTTGTAAGTATTATAGGAATAATAATATTGGGAAAATATAGCTTTTGGCTCTAGAACTCATTCCAAGAATAGCCTATCCTTGTTGGGAAAAGACTTAGAGGAACCACTTTAGATCTGAATGTAATAGACTTTTCCTGAACCAGGGAAATGGAAAAACTTAGTTACACTGAAGGAAATAGTTGAAGATGAGTGGCAGGGGGAAGGCAACAAGAAGGCCAACTTTTTCATTGTCTGTGACTAAACCCCATTCCCTGACTTTTTAATAAAAATACTAAACTCAGCTTCAAGTGCATTTTTTAAGAATCCAACTGGAGGAGCTCAGTGGTTGAGCATCAACCTATGAACCAGATCACTGTTTGATTCATGATCAGGGCACATGCCCAGGTTACAGGATCAATTCCCAGTGTGGGGTGTACAGGAGGCAGCCGATCAATGATTAACTCTCATCATTGATGTTTCTATCTCTCTTTCCTTCTCCCCTCCTTTCTGAAATAAATTAAAATATTTTTTTAAAAGAAGAAGCCAGGGAAGGAGCTGGGCTTCATGCATACTGACATGATAGTATGGTAGTTCAGCAGAGAGGAGGTGAGGTGAGGGAATGAGAGGGAAGGAAGGCAATAGGAGAGAGAGAAAAGACAGAGAGAATGCAGAGGAAGTAATCTCACTCCCTTCAAACTCTACCTCCTCCTCCTTCTCCACCACTGCCACCGTCACTCACCCACCCCCAGCCACATGAACACAGCTATATATGCCCACAGGCCACAGAACTGTGGTTATTGAGAAGCATATCCAGATCTTCCTGGTGGGAGTGAGGGAGGTGGTGCACTGGTTAACACCCATGGTCTAAGTATGATGTCATCATGTCCTTCTGCGCATCCCTAAGCATTACCAGGAAGCTGGAAGTTTTACCTAACTGCTCTTGTGTTGAATTGTTAGCAGGTCAGTGTAAATTCCCCAAGGCAACAGCCAAATATCAAATTGACTAATTAGCAACAAAAATTTCAAATATTGTTAAAATTCATAGCAGGTTGTCAGAAGGGCAAATTCTGCATTTCCTCAGCATAAACACTCATATGCAACAACTTCTGTCTTCATATGCTTAAAAAATAAATATTTACATGTCACTAAATGTATTGGACATTTCTTATTTTGGTGTGAACTCTTGGAAGTGGGTGCTTATTAAGATTTTCTGGTAACTATTTATCAAAAGAAGCAAAAGAGAATCTGCTCTGTTCTAATAATAGGCATGTCTATGCTCACTGGAATTCCCCACCTGAATTTTCTTTTACCTGGTTCTCTTCCCAGCTTTGAACATGGTGGCTTGGACTCTAGGTAAAGGCTGACCAGAAATATATTCCTAGCTGTGATCTCTGGCAGTTTATTTTTTGTGTGCCTACTCAGTCCAATTCAACTACTATTTATCATTCAGACTCTGTGCTATGAGATAGCAACAGAGATGATTAATATATAACTCCTGAGCTTGGTGAGTTCAACATCTAAATAATTAAATGCCACTCATGTGATAGAAGCAGAGAATAGTGGAGAAAGTAGTTGGCTCCATCTGGAGTGGGTATGAGGCGGGTCAGAGTAGGGTTTATAGAGGTAGCCTCATAAGATGACAGAATTTGAACTCAATAAATTAGAAAACTGAAGCTTAAGGTACATTTTAACTAGAACTAAAAATCAAGAGATGGGATGCATAAAGGAAACCTTTAACTAAAGAATATTAATGGGCAATTACTACTTAGCTCAATACTCATTAGAAATTGAGAGAGAAAATGGCAGCTCAAATAAATAAGAAAGGGAATAAGTCCATGAGTCCTTTTGGTGGTTGACAAGTAAAGAACTGTTATTGTGACAAAACATAGCACTGCAGAGTCATCCTTAGGTCCCAGAGGCAGCTGGCTGTTATGAACTCAGCATTTTAGAGATGAGTAAGAGCTTGGCATGTGTGCTTCTGCAGGAACAACATTTCTGCATTGTTCTCAGACCTAAACCAGTGTTGTTGTGTCGAGCGCCCTTTGTTCCCAGTGTCATTCTCGGCAGGCGCTCAATTCAACACGCAAATACACGTTCTCCCCGGGCAACTTCATCCATCGCCATGGCTTTAGCTCCATCACAGTTAAAATAACCTTCAAATGCTCATGTTCCAAGCAAAACTATTATAGGACCATCACTTATAAGCTTTGTTTTTCAAAGATTAATGCAAGACCCAAATGATGAAAGTAAGATTAATTTCAATGATGGTGGCAACCCAGCAACCCATATTATAAGAGCTTTGCATGAAGGGTTTTGTAGGTTCTGTTAAACAGCATGGTGTTTTCATTTAGGACACAGAAATTAAAACTATATTTTAGTATCTTACCAAAGACTGTTCTTCTCTCTCTCTCTCTCTCTCTCTCTCTCTCTCTCTCTCTCTCTCTCTCCTCCCTTCTTCCTTCCTTCCCTTCCTCCCTCGGTTTCTCTGTTTCTCTCAACATATATAAAAGTTAAATGATCTATATCATGTTAGAAACCTTGCAAATGGAGCACAAACATGGCAGGGCATGGACATATAAAACATTTTCTACTATGATGCTGACCTTGCCAAAAAAACAAAAAAAAACAAAACACCTTTTGAATGACAATAGCAAGTGAGAACATGTTTAATAAAGTTGGTCAATTGACACCTCCGGCCAACCAATCTCTTTACCAACCACCATCTCTTATAATTGCTGCTCTTAGCATCCTAAAACTGATAATCTAGAATCCAAATTTAATAAAATAGTTCAATGGGAGTTTTTTTAAGTTAGTACATTTCAAATTCTGAGTTTAAAGGGTTACTTGCTCTTCCTATAGAAACTCTGTTCTAAGAAACAAAGTTTACATATTTAAAAAATATAAATTATGGGAAGAAAACTGAACAAAAGAGGAGGAGGTGGAGGAGGTGCAAGGCTAAATAACTTATTCCAGGTCTCACAACAGGAGAAATGACCCAGCAGTGTTTAAACTCAGGCCTGCCTGTTGAGTGAGAATAGTGGCAGAAAGCAAAGAATCTTTGACAATTGGGCAACTTGCCATCCCAGGCAGGAAGCAACCTTAGGTGGAAATTGTTCCCTTTCTCTGCCTTTTTCTCAAAACACTTATAAGAAACATCAAGCAAGAGTTACATTTGCTTCTACCTTCTTTTTTTTTCTTGCCCAATTTCGAGCACTGATGGGAAAGAAATAACTTTAAAATTCAGTTATATAAAACATCTAAGGAGGTGTGACAAGAAAAAACCTGATGGTCCAAAAGCCAAAAAAATCATAAATGGCTGTTGACTTCATTGAAAACTACTTAACACCCTGGCTTTCACCCAAGTGCGTTAGGCAGAACACTAGTACTAGAGATGATGTGCATGCATGCAACACACACACACACACACACACACACACACACGGTTCCATTAGTGAAAAAGTTTGGGAAACATTTTTTTATTATAATCCTCCCACCAAGAATCTTCTTGGTGTTTTGCTAACATTGCACCTTTTGAGCTTTTGAATTTTAACCCAGGGTTTCCCAAACATTTGACCATGGACCTCTCCACAATACACATAGCTTTTGCTCTTTTGTTTTTGTTTAAAGAAACTCTATAAAATACTATGGAGACTACTGGTTTGTGGAACACCTTTGAAAGCATTGCTATAGGCTACACGTGACCACATATACAGTGTGATTTGATGACATATAAAGGTCCTTCCATTACAATGCTAAAGTGTCAGTAGCTCTGAGAGGCTGTTAGACTTTTGAGGCCTTTATTAATATATGAATATTTTAGGATTTAAAGCCAAGAGATACAACTAGTTAGTGCAATCAACCGATCAATGGGAATCATAATTGGACCCTTAGCTGCCTAAATGCTATCCACTTCAAATGGAGAGTAGAGGCTGGTCAAAGGCAGGGGTGAACACGCATTCTGCTGCTATTAGTATATCTCGGCAATCTCTCTAAACTGTGGATTCTTCATCATAAATATCATTCCAATTTACCATTTCTGCTTCTACCAGCCTGGCCCAGGTTTTTGTCACCCCATTCTTCATATTACTTATTATGCACAAACAGATCCCCTCAAATACCCCTTTTATTCTCCGCTGAACAATCTAGAATGATTCTCCATTGTCCATCACGTCACCTTTCTCACCCCAGTATTTAACAGCCTTCCAAGCAAGCCTATCCATAACCCTCTGACTTTATTGTTCATTGCTCCCCATTCCCTTCACTACTCACAGCTCCTCAGTTTTCTCCATGAGTCCCAGGGTCTTCCTGCCTTCCATCATCTTCTCTTTAAATTCTCCTAACTTTCTTTGTTACTTTCTATCTAAACTCCTCATTTTTCAAGTCCTACTTCTCCTGGCAAGGCTGTTAGTAACTTCACTCAACATTGATCTCTCTCTTTCCTGTACCATAGTTACTAAATGCATTTAGAACTGGATTGTCTAATTTTCTTTTCTTTCTGTTGCAATTGTATATGTTTTGTTTCCCTCTCATCCCTTGCTTATAAATACAAACCTCTTCAAAGAGCAAACCTTGTCATAACCTTACTTTGTATTCCCTACCACATTTAACATGCACTAGAAATGCAAAGAAAAAAAAAATGCTTCCTCAATTATTGACTAGAATGAAACAAAATGATAATTATAAATGGATATCATGGAGTTACTAAAGAATATCAGATAGTACCTTTCCTTAATATACTTTATTTGCATAAATTTTAAGATATTTGCACCTTAAGAATAGCAAAATTATATGCCATTATACTAATTTACAATTCAGCCCTTTCAGACTAACTTCCCCCAGATGAACTCAAAGCTATCTTTTCTCTAAGATGAGATGGAAACAAAGAACTAATCATGGCCCTTGGGTTTCATATCTCCCAAATCCAAGGGTGTGGCAGACAGACTTTAAAATGGCTCTAGGGTATTCCTGCCTCTTGATATCCATGACCTAAAGCAATTCCCTTCCTTTGAGTGGGAAGGGGAGGAGGGTTGCTGCTGTGACTTGTTTTTAACCAATAGACTATGGCACAGAAATGGGATGTTACTTCCATGATTATCTATATTCTAGGGGCCCAGTGCTCAAAAATTTGTGCACTCGGGGTGGAGGGAGTCCCTCAGCCTGGCCTGTGCCCTCTGACAGTCTGGGACCCCTCAGTGGATGTCCTATGATGGCCCCAGTCTGCCAGGTGCCTTCTGTGTGTGTGTGTGTGTGTGTGTGTGTATGTATGTGTGTGTCACCACTGGGGACCTGCCCCAGCCGCATGTGAGGCTCAGAGCAGTCCTCCTGTGTGTGTCTACCTGCCGGGGGCCTGCTCCCAGGCACACCGTCGAGGCTTGGAGCAGGCATCCTCTCTATGTTGATCTCTCAGACTCTTGCCCTCCCCAGCATGTTGTTCTCTTTTTTGAGCGTGGCCAGGGCTGGGTGCTGCCTGCCTCCCAAGCTTGCCTACTGCACATCTTCCTCCAGCCACCAGAAAGCAGGGAAAACCCCGCCTTGTGGTCAGGCCAGCCTTTTCCTGCTCCCTGATCCCCGGAAGGGAC
>PVJC01025339.1:0-24829 GCA_004026665.1 Murina feae | reverse complement strand
CTTCTTCCTCTCACACAATTTTTCTCCTTTATGTAACACTTTTCCTACTGACTCATCATTTATAAACTTTTCTTTCCTCCTTATTTCCTACTTCTGTTCCATCATCATTCTTCCCATTTTTCTACTACCCTCCTTCCCTTCCCACATTCCTTCTTTCCTTTATCTTTACCCCTGCCCCCCCTCCCCTTTTCCTTCCTTCCCACCGTAATTTTTTTCTTCACTTCCTCCCTCTGACCTGCTTTGCTCCCTCCCCCATTCCTTCCTTCTTCCCATTCTCCTTTTAAGCTCTACCAGCTCCCCCTTTATAGCTTTTCTGCCCTCCCTCTTTTTCTCTCATCCTACCTTTGCCATACATTCTTCTCTACTTACTTCCACTGTTTTAATACCCATCTATCTACCTGCCTAATTATCCACTATTATTTTCTTTTTTTCTTTTCTGACTTATACTTTTAAAATCTGTCCCCAGTACACAACTATACTTGGTTTTCATTATAGGTCCTACAGTTCACTCATACATCCTCTTTTTTTAACTCTACTGTCCACTGATTCTTTTATAAAGTTCTTCCCTCCATCCTGTTCCACTCCTCCCCCACCTGGTTACTTCCCCCCAAACTCTCCCTGGCTGCTGCTCCCTCCACCCTGCCCCCTGCCCGTCTCTCCGTCTCCTGGCTCCCCTAGGGGTTCACCCCAGCTCTGAAGGGATACTGGGGACCTCTCATAGGAGACCCCTGCCCCTGTGGCAGAGAAAATGGAGCCGGCGAGAGAGGGGGCCCAGGAGGCTGTGTGTGTGTGAGAGAGGGAGCAGCCCTCCTTCCCTCATTAAAGCTTCCATGGGGAGGGGGCATTAACGCCCAGCTCAGGGCTCAGCCCTAGCCAGGTGACAGCTGCCCATGCAGCCCTGGCACTGCAGCTGCAAAGCAGGAGCACCTCCACCTCTGGACCATCCACCCTTCCATTCAGAGACCCGCCAATGGCACAGATTCTGTTTCCCCTGGACCAAAGTGTGGGCTCACTTCTCTTACCAGCGGCTGCGGCCTGGACCCCGGGACAGACGGAAGCTTAGCCGTCTGCCCCGGGATCCAGGTCGCAGGTGCGGGCGGCTCACTTCCGTCTGCCCATGCCTGTGGCCTGGACCCCGGGGCAGAGGACTGCTGTGCTCGGCTTCTCCCGCGACTGCATCCTCCGCCATCTTGGCTGGGCTAATTTGCATACAGTTGCTCTGATTGGCTGGTGGGCATGGCTTAGGTGTCCCAAAGAAACGGTCAATTTCAATATTATGCTTTTATTAGAGTAGATTATTCAGAATGAATGTTCTGTAATACTGGCTTTAGGGAGGCTAAGCTAGAAGTGATAAACAGCGCTTTTGAAGTTAGCCCTTACTGTACAGAGAGTTGGCACCAGGAGTATAATGCCAAATATAGACAGAAAAACAAGAGCTAAAAACCCATTTTGTATGTACTTCTTTCTCCTTCCTTCCCAGAATGATGAGAACATGTCTTAGAATTTTGTTTTGTTTTTATTTTAAGCTAGAAATGTAGTTAGGAATTGCTGAGTTTTAGTTTTCTTACCTCTTTATTATAGTTTCTAACTGGTTAAGAAAGACACTTCGAGTTTTGCCATTAATCTTACAGCATTGCATACTGCTATGTGTCACAAAAGTGCCGTGTTTGTCAACTTTTAGGCTCTCTTTATTGAATTCTTAGCTCTTTAATTCTCCTCCCCGGGGCTTTTGTGCTGAACTAAAATATATAATTATCTTCCCTAGCATGTTGTTTTTAACAACATTGCAGAGTGCAGGCACTGGCAGATCTGACATTTTCTTTAAATTCATTAGAGTTACTCTCACTTTATGTTTCTTACAGTAAAGCTTCATTAATTTCAGTTTCTTTTACTTGGCTAGTAATTTGTAATCACAAAAATGTGATGGATTATTGATTAAAATGAAACTAACATGAAAAATACTCTGATAAATATGAAGCAAAGGGGTAAATGATGCAGAAATTACATTTGTGGATATGAAATAAAAAGGATATGGACCCCACTCCTCCCTCTCCCCCACCCCCAGGATATTGCGAATAGTGTTTATTGGAAAGTGGCTGTGGTTCTGCTGAGTTGCAGCCAGTCTATTTATAGTCTGCCCCTTCCAGGACTTCAAAGGGACAAGACCCTGTTCCACTCCTTTCAGAATCTGTCCTGACCTTTTTGTGGAAGGTGTCATGAGAGTCCACACCTGTGGATGAACCATTTACATTTTTTACAATTGACATGATACACATCTAAAGAGATTATACATTTGGTAAAAAAAAATAAAGAATACTAACAGGTATATAGGATTAGCATAGTTTTTGTATTTAAAAAAAGGAATGAGCCCAGTGTGACTCAGTGGTTGAATGTCAACCTGTGACTTGGGAAGTCACATGGTTCATTTCTGGTCAGGGCACATGCCCAGGTTGCAGGCTCGATCCCCAGTGTGGGACTTGTAGGAGGCAGCCAGTGATTCTCTCTCATCATTGATGTTTCTATCTCTCTCTCCCTCCTTTCTCTCTGAAATCAATAATAATTTTTTTAAAAAAGGAGTGAATGAATTAGTGAATGATTCAAGGCAACACAATGAATAAATGAAAACTTGGAAAACATTTAATTTTGTCATTTATCAGAGAGTTGAAAACAGTGATGTTCAATTTATACTTATTAAATTACCTGGGGGGGGGGGGAAGGGACAGTTCTCTGGTGAAACTGGTATTATACATTGCTGGTAGCAGTATAAACTGGTACTGTGGTGCTTTTTGAAGATAATTTAGTAATACATTTCAAGTGCCACACAATTTTTTTCATATCTTTTAACTAGAGATAGAATTCTAAAGGTAGTATGACTAGGGCAGTAAGCTCTCCAGATGGTAAAGTCTATATATGTAGATGTTCATTGTGGCATCTCTCATAATATTAAAATACTGGAAATAAGTGATAAAGCCATCAATACAAGGATAGTTAAGGAAATTCTGCTGTTTTAGCACATTGAACCATTGTGAGTTAGGATGATCATTTTAAAAGTAGGAAACAACTTAGAATAATCCTATCTAATAAAAGAGTACTATGCAAATTAGGCGTCACTCTTAACAAAGATGACCACCCCCATGACCACAAGATGTCCGCCACCATAGCCACAAGATGGAGGCGCCCAGTCTGGGTCAGCCCTGCCACTGAAGTGGTCAGGCCTGTTAGCCAGGTAGGTGGCAGGGGAGGTGGGAGGCCCGAGGAGCAGAACAGGCAATCAGAGGGGGCTGGGGGATCCCCTGCCCAGGCCAGAGTCCTTTGCCAGAGGCCTCAGGCATGGGCAAGGGTAGAGCCGGTGATCGGAGAGGCCAGGGGCAGAGCTGGTGACCGGAGAGTTATGAGGGTTCTCTACCTAGGCATAAGGTCTGGGTCAGAGGCCTCAGACCTAGGCAGAGGCAAGGCCAGAGATTTCAGGGGCCTGGGTTCCGCAGAACTAGCAATTAGAGGGGCAGGGGTGGAGCCTGTGATCACAGGGGTCTGGGCACCGGTGGAGCTGGCAAAGCAGGGGTCTGGGGGTCTCCTGGCCAGGCCTGCAGCCTTAGCCAGAGGCTGCCAGTGGGGCAAGGGAAGAGCCGGCAATGGCAGGGGGCAGGATCAGAGCCGGTGATCGCAGAGGCCTGGGCTCTGTGAACCCAGCGATCAGAGGGGCTTGGGGGTCTTCTGCCCAGGCCTGCAGCTTCGGCAGGGGTGGAGCTGGTGATGGGAGTGAACTACAGAGGAAACACCTTTTCTTACCACTCATTGGCTAAGCTTCCTGTATGCCATTGGTAATATTCTTAGTAACTTGGGTAATAAGAATCCCTAAAGGTGATCTAGGTTTTTTCCACCACACTCCTGAGAAAAAAAAATGAAGGTCCACTGCTGGAGGGCTAAGAAATGTCAAATCCTGCCCTAGTCGGTTTGGCTCAGTCCGTAATGCCTCAGCCTGCTGACTGCAGGGTCTGGGTTCAATTCTGACCAAGGGTATGTACCTAGGTTGCAGACTCCTCCCTGGCCGGGGTCCAGGTCAGGGCATATGCGGGAGGCAACCAAACAAAGTGTTCCTCTCACTTTGATGTTTCTCTCTGTTTTTTCCTTCTCTTCCACATTCTCTAAAAATCAATGAAAACATATCCTCAGGTGAGGATAAAAAAGAAAGAAAGAAATGTCATAGCCTATGAAAGACACATCTTGAAAATGCCTAAAGAAAGTTGTCATTTTCTCATGGTGAAGGGACTGGAGTCTCTGTTGATGAAAACACCTTGGTGGCTGTGGTGACTGGCAGTGGCTGCAGCAGCAGGGTGATGGGGCTGGTGGCTTCCCCTGATTAGCCTGGTTGCCTCCCACAAAGGGAGGCCAGACTGTGCCTTAGGCCAACTCCCCAAGGGGATTGGAGCGGGCCTAAGCCTTCAGTAGGATACCCCCTAATGGCTCCCAATATGTGAGAGGGGGCAGGCTGGGCTGAGGATCCCCCCCCCCCCCAGGGCACAAATTTCATGCACTGGGCCCCTAGTGCTTATATAATGTTATATGTAAACAATTTTTAAAGAAAGAAAATAGAATTTAGAATTATACCTATGAAGGGAATAACTAAAAGTATTGATGGACTGTTTGCAGAAGAAATATGAATGAGTGGATAAAATACAGTTATCGAGTATAGGGACATTTAGATTAATTTCAAAAATTTGTGTCTGCAATAAAATTATTTCTAGGCATATTTTTAAAGTATTGTGTATTTTCTACTTTTACTATCTATCATCACTGCCTAACACCTTTGGGAAGCCAATGTTAAGAACTAGATAAAGAAGCAAGTTGCTTCTGAAGATCAGGTAGGAACATTTAGATACCATAGAAGAGGAAGAGATAACTTGTAAATAGTCCTTTTTGACTTTTTCCTATTTCATCATGTTCACTACACTGTCTGCTCCCATGTGTTGTTGTCTTCTGAAGCAGTGTGCCATAATAGACTCAGACAGGATTTAGGCAGGAAGGCTGAGTTCCCATTCTGACTCTAACACTTGTCAGCTCTGTGTCTTTCAGCAAATAATGTAACTTACCTTTTCTTATTTGTAAAGAAGTATTGGGAGAATTAAGATTACACACACACAGGTGTGTGTGTATACATATATTAAGATTTTCATAATATAAAGCTCCATGCAAATATTGTTACTGTTTTTAATAAACTTGTAAGTTGAAATAGAAAAAAGAAGATATATTTAGCAGACTGGATTTAATGAATGTTTGGAATGTTCCTAAACGTTTGTGTGTCTTTTTCTTTCTGTTATAGAGATCTTTTATTTAGCCAGATGTATGACAAATTAAGTGAGAATTCAGTGGCCAAAGGAGTGTTTTTGGAGTGCCTTGAGCCATATATTTTAAGTGATAAATTGGTGGGGATCACACCCCAGGTAATGAAAGACTTGCTTGTTCATTTCCAAGATAAAAAGTTAATGGAAAATGTGGAAGCTCTCATTGTACATATGGATATCACCAGCTTAGATATTCAGCAGGTGAGTTTATAGACAGTCTACTAACTTATAGAATAAACATTATTCCTTTATTGATTATACAGGGTAGGGCAAATGTAGATTTACAGTTATATGTGAAATAGTTTATTCTTGTACTATTATTTATTAATCATTGTATTATTTTCCATACAAATAACTATAAACCTACTTTTGCCCAATCCTGTGTTTACATGACTGATTGGACTTCACTCTGCCATCTGTCAACCCCGGTTACTTACTGAGCACTCTTGGTATGATGTCTTACAAACTTTTATTTGTCAACATGTTTCTTAGGACTGTTCTTTATTGACTGGTCCTTCTTTATCTGTTTGTTAACGACTACAGTTTTCATCCTGCAAGTGTATTTCAACTGAGTACTTTCACATGAATAATAAAATATTTTTACTTTAAGAGTATGGTGCTATTTTTAAAAAATAAAAGATAGTTTCTAAGTCCAGAATTGATAATTATCATGCATTGAGTTTTGAAATAGTATAAGAAACAAAGTACAGGACATCTCAGAATGATCAGCTATCTCGTTGTTTGATAATACGCTTTCAGTATATCAGAGGTTTCTATAACAAGTTTCCAGCCCTTAATTGAGGAGCAATATGTATTCTGGCCTAAGATGTTTCACAATTTACCTCAATATTTCCACATTAGTCCTAATAATGAACATGCTGCTCCTGCAAAGGCACAAAGTTGCTAAGCCATTAAGCCCTGTTAAACTAAAATATGGGTAACTTACAAAGATCTTAGGCCAAAAGTTTTCTTGTAATGTGCAAAATTACGTAGAAATGAAGGGTTTAGAAGAATAGTTATTGTTTCCTTCCTGGAAACTCCTTATGAATGGCTGTGAGAAAAGAGTAAAGTAAAACCAGATCCTCTGTTATATATGCCTTTGTATTATATGGGTAATTGGGCATAGTATTCACAGTCTGATAATTGGTCTGGTGGTTTGAGAGCATGTTATCAACCTAGCTTTATTTACCTATCGCAGTATAGGAGAAATTTCTCTTTTTAACATTTAAGCTTTTCCCCAATACTATGTAAATAAATTCTAATCTTTTTCATGTTAAAACAATCAAAAAAATTTATCCTTCAATTTCCTTTTTCTCCATTTCAGTCCTGCTTTCCTTCTTCCCTGAGGTTACCCCATCTCATTCTTCCCAGGCACTGATTTTTTTGAAAGCATTGTCTAAATTGCTATTTCCATTTTTTTACATCCTAACAACTCTTCAACTTTGCTTTCACCACAGTTAGCAATGACTTTCATGTCCACTATATCAACTGATATTTTTCATATTTTATTTACTCTTTCAGATCAACAGCATTTTGTTCATTAATTCAAGGAGCATTTATTGAGCGTGAGGTTCTAAGGATGTTTTATGGATCCTAGTGGACAAGGCTTGCCTTCTGTTAAGGTTTACATTTTAGCAAAAAGTTAGACAATTAGCAGATAAGTAAACAAATTAAAAATATCCAAAATCAAGTGTTATATTAAAAGTCAAACAGGCAATCTGATAGGGAGAGAATAGTCTACTTTAGATTGGCTAAGTATAGAAAGACTTTCTGAGGAAGCAACCTTGAGTGGTTCCGAAGGGCAAGAAGGAATCAGTAATGTAAAGATCTTGGAGAAGAAGGTTGCAATAGGTAAAAGCAACAGCTAATGAAAAAAATATTTTTATGTGTGCCTTAGGGTTAAAGTAACAGATAAAAGGTAAACAGAGTTGGAGACTCTTTGAAAGAGAGAGGTAGACCTTTCAGGGCAAGGTAAAATTTTAAGCAAGATTACTCTGGTTTACTTTAGGAGTAACAGAAGAAGGAGTGAGGGCTAAGGATAGAAGAAGCAAGGAGACTAGTTAGGAGCTGGTCCAGGAGGTGGTCCTGGCCAAAGTTAGTAGCAGTGAGATAAGAGAGAGGGCCTGGTTTTGGATATGTTTTGGAGGTAAAACTGTTTTGCTGATGAATTGGGTGGCGGTGGTTGGGAGGAAGGGGAAATTTAAGGATGATATCTAGTTTTTGGCTTGAGAAGCAGTAGTGATTTATTTAAGAAGTTTGGAAGATTGGTGTAGGTCTAGGGCTGGGAGACAAAAATCAGGAATTCTGTTTTGCTATTTTATTTTGAGACTAGAGGCCCAGTGCATGAATTCATGCACCAGTGGGGTCCCTCAGCCTGGCCTGCAGGTTAGGCTGAAACTGGCTCTCCAACATCCCCCAAGGGGTCCTGGATTGCAAGAGGATTGCAGGCCAGCCTTAGGGACCCCACCGGTTCACAGTCAGGGCCAGGGAGGGATGCAGGAGGTTGGCCAGCTGGGGAGGGGCTGCGGGAGGGCTCCAGGACATGTCTAGCCCATCTCACTCAGGCCAGACCCCAGCAGCAAGCTAATCTACCAGTCGGAGCTCCTGCCCCCTGGTGATCAGTGCATGTTATAGCAAGCAGTTGAGCCTCCTTAGCATATCATTAGCATATTTTGCTTTGATTGGTGGAACAGACAACCAGACACTTAGCATATCATATTAGGCTTTTATTATATAGGATAGCTACTAGATATTCAGGTGAAAATAGCAAGTAAGTGATGAGATATATGGTTCAGAGGTTGGATTAGGACTGAAGCTGTAAATGTGCTAGTCATCAGTAAAGATCATGGTACTGGCTGAGAGGAGGGTAGTCAGAGAACAGAACCTGCCTTTGTCTAGAAAGGCTCTCCCATGCTACCTCTCTTTGATTTTTACTCTTGCCTCTCTGCTACCCCTTTTATTATTCATTCTCTTTTGCCCACCTCTACTCTTCTACTCCAGCCCTCTCCTCATCACTCATTAGGATAGTACAGCTCTTATAGGAACAAAATACAGAGTACTCTATACTTCAGACATCTCTATTCTTCTTCCTAAATATTTTCTCAAATTGATTTCTCTCTATTCTTAAACATTTCAAATTCCTTACTACTTCTGCCTGAAGAGTTCCCAGTTTCCACCTGTGCTTTTGGTTCACATACATGCATCCTTTTTGTCCTAGCTTAAATGTTGCTCCTTTAGGGATGACTTCTTGAATACTCCAGACCAAACCAGGTTCCTTTATTACACTTATCACAGTTGTGTAATTGTGATATGAATTATTTGTCTACTGAGTATCTTCCATAAGTCATAGCTCACATACCATTTGGTGTCCCTCCCTTCTTTTAGTTAGTGTCTAAAATGATTGGAAGATATGTAAGGCTGGAGACTAGGTCCATCACTTTATCTCCAGGGCCTAGAAGAGGACCTGCTTGTAGTTGTTTAGCAAATATTTGTAGACCTATTGACCATAGCTAAAATGGATATGGAGAAGGTGAGAATAGAGACAAAACAAAATTAGGTATTGGAAGATGTTTAAAAGTAGTTCTTATATTATTAATAGTAGAATTGAACCTACAACAGCTCTTATCAGGGCCTGTGTTTGAGTACTTCAGTTTCAATTTTTTTGCAGAGAAGGAATAAGGAAAATAGGGAAGAGAATTCAAGATTTTCTCCATTCTTAGAGGTTTAAGGGTAACAATTGGTTAGACTTATTCAATTGTATTGACCAAGCAACTTTTCCTTTTTACAGGTAGTTCTTATGTGTTGGGAACATCATCTATATGATGCCATGATCTATGTTTACAACAGAGGCATGAATGAGTTTATTAGTCCAATGGAGGTAAGATACTTCCTATCTTGAACACATACTTAATATTGTCTTTTAGTGTTTTTTCCCCTATTTTGTATTTTCTTTGAATAGTTTCTGTTTTAATAGAATAATTTTTAAAATTTCTTTTAGATTTATTAGGCTTGTAGCCATTTGAGAATTTGTTAAGTACACTTTAATTTCACATGTTTTTCCATTGCTTTTTTATTTCTGCATAAGTAAGTATTTAAATATCAGGGAATAATCCTATATAATAAAAGGCCAATATGCAAATTGACTGAATGGCAGAATGACTGATCTCTATGACATGCACTGACCACCAGGGGGCAGACACTCAATACAGGAGCTGCCCCCTGGTGGTCAGTGCGTTTCCACAGCGCTAAGGATATCCAACTGACGGCTTAGGCCCGCTCCAGAGGGATCGGGCCTAAGCCGTCAGTTGGATATCCCCCTAGGGCTCCCGGACTACAAGAGAGTGCAGGCCAGGCTGAGACAACCCCCTCCTCAACCCCACACCCCCTGAGTGCAAGAATTTCATGCACCAGACCTCTAGTATCCTATATAATAAAAGCCTAATATGCTAAGTGTCTGATCTTCTGGTCATCTGGTAAACCAATCAAAGTGTAATATGCTGATGATATGCTAAGGTCACTCAATCGCTCACTTTGACGTGCACTGACCACCAGGGGACAGACAGTCGATTGGTTGACCAATCACTATGACATGCACTGACCACCAAGGGGCAGATAGTCGACCAGTTGTTATGATGTGCACTGCTCCAACCAGTAGATTAGCTTGCTGCTGGGGTCCAGACTTTAGGGACTGGGTGAGATGGCCTGGACATACCCTGGAGCCCTCCCGCAGTCCCTTCCCCAGCTGGCCAACCTCCTGCGTCCCTCTTTGGCCTTAATTGTGCACTGGTAGGGTCCCTCGGCCTGGCCTGTACGCTCTTGCAATCTGGGTCCCCTCGGAGGATGTCAGATAGCTGGTTGCAGCCTGATCCCACAGGCCAGGCTGAGGGACCCCTCTGGTGCATGAATTTGTGCACCAGGACTCTAATAGAAAATAAAAAGTAATGCATGCCTGTTAGACTTTAAGTTTTTTTTCTGAAGAATTTTTTGATATTATAATAGCTTTTCCAAAAGGTATAAGAAATTTATTATTGTTATTGAGTAATATTATTTGTAGATATAGTCTGCTGGGGAAAGTCCTGAAAATGTTGAGAGGTAATTATGTGTTAATTGCTAGTTTGTTGCTTTTCCAAATTCAGAATTTTGTAGCATTCGTTATGTAAGTATAATTTTTTATTCTCCTTACCGAGAGAAAAGAGCATCTAAAGAGCATTTTAAAAAGAAAAGAAAAAAATAACAACACACACCCATATCCTCCTTGTTATTTGCCTTATATTTGAAGACAGAATTGTGGATAATGCAATGTGTCCTGCCGGCCCATTGCTTTATTACAGTGACTAATCGCTTGGCTCAGAAGAGCCAGGCATCTGCTGAAGGCACCCAGTCAACTTTTTTTTCATATTTAATTGCCATGCAAAATTATCTTCAGCATTATTATGTCAGCAGTAATTCCATGACAGTTCAGTCTTCTTTAAATGCATTTAGCTTGCTGGGTATCCCTTTCATTCATAACTCCTTCAGTTTTGGAATCACCTCTTTTCTTGGTCAGTTTTCCAAATGAGAGCCACAGCTCTTTAACTCTGCTTTTGACCCTGATTGTGTGTCAGATAAGTATTTTTTATTCTTAACGCTTATCAGCTGCTTCCTCACCCAGAGAAAGAGCCATCAGCTGCCTACTCAGTGAGGTCCAGAGCCTCCCTGCCTGCAGAAGTGTTCTCTGTCCCACTACTAAACCACAATTAGGAAGAATTAATGCAGTTCCTACTTTCAAAATAATTCCTTAAAGCAGATTCTAATTTGATGCATTCTATGTTGAAAAAAATGATTGGTGTTTTTTTGTTATTGTTGCTTTTGAAGTTTTTGTTTTATGTGGATTTTATATTCTTCAAAATCTGGTTTGCATTTATACCTGTGTATCTCACATGAAACACTGAGGTTGCCTTTTTTTGTGTTAAGAGTAGTTTTCAAGTTTAATGACTGTCACCAGGAGCTTGGTACTTGTTATTAAATAATCATTTGGAGATTTTAGCAGTGGGAGGTTATATGCATTTTATTATTTCTTTTATAATTCTCTGCCAATAAGAAAATCTCTTTTCAGTCTTTAAAGTTTAATTATTTTAGTACTTAGAAAGGTCTAAATTAAAGGGAGTTGTCCTGTTTTTTGAAATTTTGTAGAATGAAGAACAGTCATCAAAT
This sequence comes from Murina feae, assembly GCA_004026665.1. Lineage (NCBI taxonomy): Eukaryota > Metazoa > Chordata > Mammalia > Chiroptera > Vespertilionidae > Murina > Murina feae. The sequence continues at coordinate 13,295 of PVJC01025339.1, read as the reverse complement.
TTGAGATGGCTACTATAGTCTCAAATCTTTTTTTTTAGTTCTAGTTGTGGCTGCTTCTGGAGTAACAGTAGTGCCCTATATTGAGAGGAAAATTTCTTCTATCAACTTAGGTCCCATTGGTGGGGGAAAGCTGTGAATTTACTGATAATAGATTAATAGGAGAAAAGACAAGATTTATTCACTTGTGTACTGGCAGCTTATAGTGATGAGCAACTCACTGAATAGCCAGTAGTAAAAGTTTATATACCAGTTTAACAAAGTGTTCTGTGTGGAGAGATTTAGGGTTTTATGAGAAGTATGGACAGTTTTATTGAGCTTTTTGGTGTTAATATAGAACTGCATTTGCATTTTCCAGTGCTAAGGGTCATTCTCCTCCTAAAGAGAAAACTCTCTTCTGGGAAGGCCAGTTAGTTTTGCCATTAATCTTATATTTTCAGAGGCTCTGATTGAATTTAGGTAATGCTGCTGATTGTTCAGATGATTTCAGTTTAAATTAATCTTCATTACCATTTTGGTGGGTTATTAATCCCTTCACTTGCTTACTGTTTTTTTTTTAAAGAAAGCTAAGGATATCTTATATAAGAAATTATAATCTCAACAAAGACCTTCAGTAAACTGATGTTTATTAAATGGTTTCTTTCAGTGAGGAATATGACAATGACTGTTTCCCAGTGATCCTTCTAAAACAGTTCATGTCCACATTAAAAGTTTTTATAGTTAATTTCAATAGTATATAACTGTCTGATTCAGTCAGAGAAAGATGATTAATAGCAGAAGATTTGTGATTATCTTTTAAAAAATACTCTTCTTGAAAATGATGGTGATTATTTTCCTATTTCATTTTTATGCAGAAACTTTTCAAAGTCATTGCTCCTCCTCTGAATGCAGGAAAGACACTAACAGGTATTTTCTAAGCCTTCTTTTTTTTCTTTTTCTGTATTTTAAGATATTATTTAAATATCATAAAATTCACCAATTTTATGTGTACAGCGTAAATTTTGGTAATTGTATATACCATGTTTTCCGGTGTATAAGACAACTTTTTAACCCAGGAAAATCTTCTCAAAAGTTGGGGGTCGTCTTATAGGCCCAATTGTCTTATACGCTGGAAAATACGGTAATCATGTAACTGCCACCATAATGAAATTGTAGTGAGAATTACCTATACGGTTTCTTCACAATAAAAAGTTTCCTCCTGCTCTTTTGCGCTCTATCCTTTGCCAGCGGTCTGACCTTGACAATCACTAATTTACTTTCTGTCACACATTTCATGTAAATAGATACTATTGTATGTTACTTTTGATGTTGTATTTCTTTCATTTAGCATAATGTTTGGAGATTCACGCATGTTATTACATGTATGAATATTTCATTCCCTTTTACTGATGAATGGTATTTCATGAATTGAATATATTATCATTTGTTTATTCATTTACCAGTTGATGGGCATTTGAGTTGCTTCCAGTTTGAAGCTATTATAAGTAATGCTACAACATTTGTGATGAATTTTGTTTTTAATTAAACTTTTTATTATAAGGAAATTAGAGATTCACATGCAGTTGTAAGAAATAAGACAAGAGATTCTATGTACTCATTACCATTTCCCCAGTGATAACATTTTGCAAAACTAAAGCATCGTATCACAACCAGATATTCACATAAAGTCAAGATATAGAACAGTTTCATCACTATGGGGTATCCAGTATGTTGCCCTATCCCCCATCGCTGATCCCTACCTATAAATAAATTTTTGTGTGGGCATATGTGTTTATTTTCTTGGGCAGCTGCAGTTTTGGAATGTTCATTGCTAGTATATAGAAATGAAATTGATTTTTGTATATTGATCTTCTGAATTCTTCTGAATTCATTTATTCTAATTTTAATGGAGTTTTTAGAATTTTCTAAATATATAAGATCATGTCAGCTATAGCAGTAGTTTTACTTCTTCCTTTCTCATATGCACTTCTTTTATTTATTTTTTCTTCCCTAATTGGCTTCGCTAGAATTTCCAGTACAGTGTTTGTCAGAAATAGCAAGAATGACTATCCTTATCTTTTTCCTAACCTAAGGGGGAAAGAATTTGGTCTTTTGCCATTAAATGTGATGTTGACTGTGGGATTTTTGGAGATGGCCTTATCAGCTTGAAGATGTTCCCTTCTATTCCTGGTTTGTTGAGTATCTTTAACATGAAAGAGTTGAATTTGATCAAAGGTTTTTCCCTGAATCTTTTAAGGTAGTCTTGTGGGTTTTGTCCTTTGTTGATACAGTCAATAAGATTCATTGATTTTTATGTGTTAAACAAATCTTCCATTCTTGGGATAATCCCACTTGGTCATGATGTATACTTTTTTTTACATGTTGCTGGATTGAGTTTGATAGTGTTATCTTTTGAGTATTTTTATGTCTATATTCATAAAGGATATTGTTCTGTAGTTTATTTTCTTCTCATATATTTTTTGCTAGTCTTGGTATAAAGTATATTTGATATTTTGTTATACTTGCCTCATAGAATGAATTGGGAAGTGCCCTCCCGTTTTTTGGGTGTGTGTTTTTAAGAGTTTCTGAAGGATTGGCGCTCTCTCAGTGTTTGGTAGAGTTCATTAATAAAGCCATGTGGGCTAGGGATATTCTGTTTGGGAAGTATTAAAATTACTAATTTAGTCTCTGCTTGTTAAGTCTATGTAGATTATCTATTGCTTCAGTTTGGTAGTTTGTGTATTTGGAATTTGTTCATATTATATGTGTTATCAAATTTATTGGTGTATATTGCCTAGGGTATTCTTTTGTCATTTATTTCTGGAAGGTCAGCAGTGATATCTCTTATTAATGATTTTTGTAATTTGAATCTTCTCTCCTTTTCTTTGTCTATCTAGCTAAAGGTTTGTTAATTTTGTTAATCTTTTAAAAAAACCAGTTATGATTTTATTGATGTTCTTTATTTTCCTTTCCTCTCTTTTATTTCAGTCTTTATTTACTTTATTTTGTTTTGGTTTTAATTTGCAAAATGGTACCACTACTGTGGAAAACATTTTGGTGATTTCTTACAAAAGTAAACATATTCTTACCACATGATCTAGCAATTGCTCTCTTTGGTATTTACTCAAAGGAGTAGAAAACTTAAGTCTGCACAAAAACTGCATACAGATGCTTATAGTAGCTTTCTTCATAATTACCAAAATTTGCAAGCAATCAAGATGTTCTTTAGTAGATGAATGGATGAATAAACTGTGGTATATCCAGACAATGGAATATTATTCAGTAAAAAAGAAATGAGCTATCAAGCCATGAAAAAAGCATGGAGGAAACATATGCATATTACTAAGTGAAAGAAGCCAGTCTGAAAAGGTTACTGACTGTATGATCCCAGTTATGTGACATTGTGGAAAGGCAAAATTACGGAGACAGTAAAAGGATAAGTGTTTGCTAGAGGTTAGTGGGGAGGAAGGGAGAGATGAGTAGGTAGACCTTGGGATTTTTAGGGCAGTGAAGCTATTCAGTCTGATACTATATTGGTGGATACATGTCATTATATATTTGTCAAAGCCTATAGAATGTGCACCACAAGAATGAACCTTTCTGTAATATATGGATTTTGATGATAATGATGTGTAAATGTAGGTTCATTGATTATAAGAAACATAGCACTGTGGTGTGGGATGTTGATAGTGTTGTGTGGTGTGGGAATGTGAACAGGGGTATATGGGAATCTCTCTACCTTCCTGTCAGTTTTGCTGTAAACCCAATGAAAACTTCTCTAAAATAAAGTTTATTAATTTAAGTGAAATTTGAATTGAAGCAGGATAAAATAATTCATTTAATTTTGAGCAATTCAAGTTTACTTGCATTTAACATAGATTTGGAGTATTTATAAAGGATTACTAATTAAATAAAAGATATACACTTGTATTCTGTCTAGTATTCATATATCAAAAATAGAAACTTCACCTCATCATTTATCACCAACCACAGATTCCTATAACCTGCACAACCACAAGAGTTACTGATCACTGCGCTCACTGTCAGTGCTCCTACTCTATTTGTTGCCCACGACTCCTTGGCATAAAACTTGTTCTGATTATATTTCCAATTTCTTTTAACCAAGAAATATGTTTATATTACCGGATGACAGAACCTTACATTTTAGACCTAACTTAGAATACAAAGGATCCTAAAGATTATTTAGTTAATATCACAAACATTTGTGAGCATGGCCTTCTCAGCCCTAGAGCACCGTAGGTGGTAAGTGTCCCATTACAAATGAGAAGATGTTAAGATGCCTTAATATTAATTGGTCATGACCTATAATTCAACTCATTGCCTGCTCTACACCTTCCCCTGGTCCAAAGCTATTGGTAAAGCCAACAATACATAGATCTCTACCCTCAGTCCATTGCTTCTCTACGCACCCTTGAATGACTCATTGATTTTGTGTCTGTGAAAAGATTCTAATGGGAATTCTAAAAATAATAAAGTGGTCTTATCTCAGTTTTCTGTTACTTGAGGATATACTTACTTTACCTTAAATGCCAGGTATTTTTGTTTGTTTGTTTGTTTCCACATAACGATTATATTTCTGAAAAGGTTTTGAGAGAGAATTGCTGATGATAAATTTTCTATTTTAGATGAACAAGTTGTTATGGGCAATAAGCTTCTTGTATATATTAGGTAAGAGATTTTTTTATTTTTTTATCTGTTATGATCCTATAATTTCCCCCTGTATTCTTAAAGGTACTGTCGTCTCTTATCTATGTAGTGCTTTTCATTCTTCATTGCTCTTTCATGTATAGCACTGCTTCTCAACCATGATTGCGTTTGTCCTCTCATGCCCCCTGCCCCCACCACAAGTCATTTGGCAACGTCTGGAGACATTTTTGTTTGTCACAACTGAGACTGGGTGAGAGATGCTACTGGCATTTAGTGGGTAGAAGCCAGGGAAGCACCTAAATATTCTTCAATGTATAGGGTAGTCCTCACAACAAAAATTTATCTCTCTCAAAATATCAATAGGGTTGAGGTTGAGAAACCATGATGTAAAGTACTTTACTTTTACTACCTACACCTTTTTGGGATATGTATTGTCTATATTACATGTCAGGGCAAGAGATTTAAATCATGAAAAAGTTAGTGACAGATAAAACTGCTGCTGGAACAGAGTTCTTTGCAGTGGACTATATAGGCTCAGAATTGTGTCCTGATGGAATTTTGAGGTGGATAACTTGCTGCCAGGTGGCAAGCAGGCAGGAGATGGCAAAACCTGCCGGAGCATCACTGTAGCTCCTATCCAGTGTCAGAGTTAAATTTGAGACCTTTTTCATACTTTAAACTTCTTAGAACATGTTGGTATCCAGCTGTCTCTAATCTAACACTCAAAGGTGATGACTAGTTTAAAGAGGTTTAAAATTCACACCCCTCCCTCAAACCCTGACACATACCAAAAAACAATCCAGAAAAAAATAAGGGCATATTCGAAGACATTTTGTATTTCAGGCTACAAGCCAAGTCATTAGCCATAGGGAAGGTCTGATTTGGAGGTAAAACTGTACACTTAATTTCTCATGAGATTCTAACTCTCCCTGAAGGCTTGCCTAATTGTAGACATGTCTTAGCTTAGCTCATTCCCCATCTTTAATCACCATTCTTAGAGCCACTGGGTTTAAACGCCTCTGAGAAAATCAGGCTGCTAACAGGGAAATCATAGTTTAATGGCACCATTAGGTTTTTTTGTAGATGCTCAGTATGTGACTTTTAGACAGTCTCTTTCCCTTCTCACTTCTTTAGTGAAGCTTGGGTTTTTCTTAGGAAAATAAGAAGAAATGTGATTTAGTCACAGATGTGTTACTTCACCACCATCCCTGTCCCCACATTTTCTGAACCGGCTACCATCTTGGTCTGGGTTTGAACTAGACCTAACTGACAAAAGCTGAGCCTACTTGAAATCAAACTAGTATCTTGAGTTTGAGAAACAATGTTACCGGGAAGTTAGCCCATTGCAAGTCACCACACCTGCTCTTGTTCTTTTCTTCTAGCTGTTGTCTAGCAGGTCGTGCCTATCCCCTTGGTGATATCCCTGAAGATCTTGTTCCTTTGGTTAAAAACCAGGTTGGTGGTATTTTCACATCATTTTTATTGTCTACACCTCTTGTTAAGGTGCACTAAAGACAATTGTATTGAGTATTACACCCGGGGCAGGAGCAATCTATTAGCTGCAATAGGAGAGCTTACTCACTATTACTGAAACCAAGAATTATAGCTAGAGAAGTACAACATAGTAGCACTTTAGAGTAAATTCAACCTGCCTTCAGTTTATCCAAATGGGAATCAATGCTTCAGCAAGATACTTTGCAAGGTGAGAAAATAATCAACTTTTATCCCCCCCAAATTGGCAGGTTTTTGAATTTCTAATTCGTCTACATTCAGCAGAAGCTTCCCCTGAGGAAGAAATCTATCCCTATGTTCGGACTTTGCTACATTTTGACACAAGAGAATTTCTAAATGTATTGGCACTGGTAAGATATTAAGATTTTAAAGTGTTTTAAAAGCCAAGTGGTAACATTTTTAAAATAGAAAAAAAGACAGATAATAATCCTTATGCAGGTACTAATTTTATGCCCTTGCAGTAAGTCAAGGTTTCAGATATTAAATTTTGTTATGTCACCCAATATTTCTAATTCTTTATCTCCTTTCCTTTCTTCTCCCTCTTCTTTCCTTCCTTGCCTCCTGCTCTTCCCCCTTCTCTCTCTCCCATTTTTAACACATTCTTATCAAAAAGTTGAAAAAAGCAGGGTTAAATATGGTACGTTTTTTATTTCATAAGTTCTATTAGTTGCATACTAAACATGGAAGAAGTATCTAAAGGACATGTGGTAGTGATAGTTGAAATAGCACACGGAGCACTAACCGGTTTCGCTCAGTGGATGGAGTGTTGGCCTGTGGAATGAAAGGTCCCAGGTTCGATTCCAGTCAAGGGCATGTACCTTGGTTGTGGGCACATCCCCTGTAGGAGGTGTGCAGGAGGCAGCTGATCGATGTGTCTCTCTCATCTGTGTTTCTCACTCTCTATCTCTCTCCCTTTCTCTCTGTAAAAAAAATCAATAAAATATATTTTTTTTAAAAAAAGAGAAAAAGAAATAGAACACAGATATTTTCTGCTGAAAAAAAAAATCCTTATACATGTTTAATTAAACATGGATTTGGGTGAACCAGCGTTTCTGTGAAAATGCCCCCAGCAGAATCTATATACATGAAAGCCTAAGCGACCAGCTGGTTGGCAGGCAGCTATGACGCGCACTGACCACCAGGGGGCAGACGCTCAATGCAGGAACTGCTGAGCTATGGTGACTTGGCAGCTGGTTCTTGTGTGATGCACCTGGAACCAGAGAGGAGGAGCCCAATTCTGGGGTGCGTCAACCGAGAACTGCCCTCTCGTAATCTGGGACTTGTCAGGAGATGTCAGAGACCGGTTTCAGCCCGATCCCCACAGGTCAGGCCAAAGGACCCCAGTAATTATATAAAACATATATCTTCCCCCAAAATAGTATTATAAGTTGTTTTTTAAAAGCCTTTGATAACACAGACAGTGCTTATATTATAATGTTTAGTGAAGCATCAGGCTCGCAAATGTATAAAACTTAAATATTGCATGTGCACAATATTTGAAGAAAGGGAAGAAGACACAAATATCATATATGTACAATATTTGGAAATATAATACATCTAAATATTTTTTAATTTAAATTCTTTATTGATTAAAGTGTTATATAACTCTCCCTTTTCCCCATTGACCTCTCCCCAGCTGTCCCCACCCCCAAGCTTGTGCCCTCACTCCCCCAACCCCCAATCATATTGTGTCTATGAGTTATGCTGATATGCATACATACAAGTCCTTTGGCTGATCTCTTACCTCCTTATCCCACGCCTTCCCTCATAGGTTGGACAGTCTGCTTGATGCTTCTGTGTCTGTGATTCTATTTTTGTTCATCAGTTTATGTTGTTCATTATATTCCACAAATGAGTGAGATCATGTGATATTTATCTTTCTCTGACTGGCTTATTTAGCTTAGCATAATGCTCTCCAGTTCCATCCATGCTGTTGCAAATGGTAAGAATTCCTTCTTTTTTACAGCAGCATAGTATTCCATTATAATACATCGAAATCTTAATAGTAATTACTTCTGTGAGGTGCGACAAATTTCTCTAATGAATGTAAAGTATTTTTGTAAGTTGAATAATATAATAAACTGAAATAGAAAAAATAAGTGCCCATGACAAGATCAACATTCCAATTATATCATACTTTGAACTAGTTTAATTTGAAAACCTGACTTCAGAAGTAGTAACTTTAATTGCACAGAAAGAAGGGAAAATAAACTTAGAACCAGAAGGCAGACCTAGTTGGTTTAGGAGACCTTAGACATCCAGAAAACATAGGGGAACTTGGTATTTGGCTTGTAGGAAAAAAGCAAAAACAGAAGTGTCGGGTAGAGGCTTCAGAAAGAGCAATAGAGAACAGCAAAGAATTTTACCCAATTTTTATTTTTTAAGGATTGTGGTAGCACTGAAGGTCATTTGGAATTATGCTGATGTCTGAATTATGATATTAGGACTGATAGTAAGTCTGTAATACAATCCCATTTGCTTGACAAATGTTTGAGTGCCTAGTGTATCACATATACTATACTATCTAGGGGTACACCCTTGACTGACAGGATATACACCATGTCCTGTGGAGGAGGGGGATCCAGACTTGTCTATAAGTAACTAGAGGCCCGTTTCAGGAAGATTCCTGCAAGAATAGGGCTTCCTCAGCCTATTCTTACAAGAATAGGGTTTCTGAGCCGGAGCGAAGCAGAGAAGGGAGCGAAGCCCATTGAAGCGTGCTTCATTCCCTTCTTCGCTGCCTCGCTCCCTTCTGTCTCTGCTGCCTCGCTCCCTCCCTTCTCCACCATCTCCCCTGCCTCGGCTCCGCTCCCTTCTCCACCACTTCACTCCCTTCTGCAGCACTTGGCTTCCTTCTACGCTGTTTTTAGTCTTCACTCAGTGCCTGTGTATGCAAATTAACCACCATCTTTGTTGGGTTAATTTGCATATCGCTCTGATTGGCTGGTGGGTGTATTGGAGTGACACCAGTTTGCATGTTACTCTTTTATAGGTGTAAATTATAGCATAGTGTAACACATGCCACTGGAGAAGATGCTGTGGAAACACTTAGGAGGGAAATCTAATGGAGGTTTAGGGAGTTTCTTGGATGAAATAATGTCCATGTTGAGTCTCAAAGGATGACTAGAAACTAGTCTGATTAAGGTTAGGGGAAATATTCTTGGCAGAAGGATAGAATATATGAAAAGGCCTAGAAACAAGAGAGAACAATGTTTCAAAGAAGTGAAAAAAAAAAATCAATATGGCTGCATCTTTAAGTGTAAGGAAGTCTTCAGAGAGAGATAAATCCAGAGAGGTGGATAGAGACAGTATTGTAATCCATGGTAAGAAATTTGGACTTTGTACAGAGCAGTAGATAGCCACTGAAGCCTTTTAGGTAGAGGAATATCATGAGTTATAGTTTAGAGAAATTCCCTTTGTCCATTGTATGAAAAATGGGCTGAAATAAGATAAGATTGGAGGCAAAAAGATCTTCAAAGAGTACAAAGTTTCTGACTGGGTGAAGTGAATGTTTAGTGGCTTATTTGTTGATTCAATAGAGAATCAGAGGAGAAACAGGTTTCTCAGGAGATGGGGTGGGAGGAAATTAAGATAATTAGTTCTCTTTTGAACGTAATGAATTTGAAATGCCTAAAAGACAAGTGGAGGTTTCCTTCTATGCATACATCTAGTGTTGCCTGCATCCCCAAGCACTAAAGCTGGAGAAATTGATAAGGCTTAGGATACAAAGTCCTGTTATGTCTACCATAATTGATTAATCATATGATCTTTCCAAGTCAGTAAATATAACTTAATACAAAGAACATTTTCAGATACAAAAGAATTTAGGTGACAGATTTTTAAACCACAGTTTCCCAATTTTTTTTTAATTTAGGAATTTTTTTCAAGTAAAGTTTTTAAATTTAGCCTTTTTGAGGTATCTATACTAATAAAAGTGTAATGTTCTAATTAGACTGGGTCAACTGGACATCTTCTAGTTGTCTGGTCCTCCTTTCGGACAAAGCCACAGTGGCGGGGGCCAAGGCAGAGGCGGTTAGGGGTGATGGATGAGGCTAGCAGGGGAGGGTGGTTAGAGGTGATGAGGCTGGCAGGGGAGGGAAGTTAGGGGCAATCTGACCAGAAGGGGAGGGTGGTTAGGGGTGATGAGGCCAGCACAAGAGGTTGATTAGGGGCAATCAGACTGGAAGGGGAGGGTGGTAGGGGCAATGAGGCCGGCAGAGCAGGGCAGTTAGGGGCAATGAGGCCGGCATGGGAAGGCGGTTAGGGATGATGAGGCTGGCAGGGCAGGGCGGTTAGGGGCAATCAGGCAGGCAGACAGAGGCGGTTAAGGAGGATCAGGCAGGCAGGCAGGTGAGCAGTTAGGAGCCAGTAGTCCCGGATTGTGAGAGGAATGTCCAACTTCTTGGATCGGGCTTAAACCAACAGTCAGACATCCCCCAAGGGGTCCCGGATTGGAGAGGTTTGTAGGCCAGGCTGAAAGACACCTCCACCCCCCTGCACAAATTTTGTGCACCAGGCCTCTAGTAATTTATATAAAATTTAATTCACCCATTTTCTAAGAGAAGAGCTTGACAAACATATGCAGTCTTGTAACCACTACTATAATCTAGATATAGAACATTTCCATCATCCCCTTGGGTAGTTTTATAGTCATTCCCAGACCCAGACTCAATCCCTGACAACAACTAATTTGCTTTCTGACACTGTATTTTTGCTTTTTCTAGAAGGCTATGTAAATGGAATCATACACTTTGTAGTTTTTTATCTGGCTTCCTTCACTTAAAATAATGCTTTTGAGGTTTATTCATGAATTTATTCATGTTGTTGCTTGTATCAATAAGTTTTTCCTCTTTTATGGAAAAAGGAAATTTTTCCATATGCATATACATTTTGTAATTTTCCATATGGATATACAGTTTGTTGATCCTTCACCAGTAGATGGTCCTTGGGTTTGTTTTCAGTTTTAGGCTAATATGAATAAAACTATTACTAATATTACATATAGGCCTTTGTGTGGACATATCTTCTTATTTCTTTGTAAGTAAATATCAAAGGATGGAATTGCAGGGTCATTTGTTCAGTGTGTTATTTTACTTCATAAGAAACACAGTTTCTTGAATCAGTTGTACCATTTTACATTCCTACCAGCAGTATATGAGAGTATCAGTATTCTCATCATCTCACCAACACTTGGTATGGTCCATCTTCAATGTCTTTTGAATAGATGAAGTTTTACATTTTGATCAAGTCTAATATATCACTTTTGTTTATAATCATGCTTTTGGAGCCATGTCTAAGAAATATTTGCCTAACTTAAGCATGCAAAGATTTTCTCTTATGTTTTCTTCTAGAAGTTTTATGATTTTAGGTTTTACGTTTAGACCTGTGATCCATTTCGAAGAAATTTTTGCATGTGCTGCACGGTTTAGATGCAAGTTTTGGGTGTTTTTGTTTTGTTTTGTTTTGTTTTATATGGATACTAGAGGCCCAGTGCACAAAAATTTGTGCACTCGGGGGGAGGTCCTTCAGCCCAGCCTGTGTCTTCTCGCAGTCTGGGACCCCTCAGGGGATGTCCACCTGTTGTCATGCCCAGACAGCCTGGGTGAGGGGCTGATGGCTGTTTGCAGGCTTGCCAAGCCCCCCAGTGTGGACCCTCACCCCATGGGGGTGTGGCAAGCCTGAGTGAGGGGCTGAGGGCTGTTTTTAGGCTGCACACAGTCCCTTCAGGGTTTGGGTCTCTACTGGGGTGCCTGGGAGCCTGGGTGAGGAGCTGAGGGGCGTTTTCAGGCTGCCCACAGCTCCCATTGACCCAACGTCCCAGCAAGACTGGCTGGAAGCCGGTTTCTGGGGTTTATTTATCTTTTATAATTGACACACTTTAAGCCAAGGCCTAGGTGGGTAATGAAGCCTCCTGTTTGCTTCAGCTCTGTGGCTTCTATAATAGCAACTATGTTGCCTTGAGCACAGAAAGGCCCAGCCGGCCTAGGCAGACAGTTTACTCCTGGTGCAACGGAAGCCTCCTGTTTACTCTAGCTTCGTGACTGCCGGCCTCCTTCTTGGCTGGGTTAATTTGCATACAGCCGCTCTGATTGGCTGGTGGGTGTGGCTTAGGCATCCCAGAGAAATGGTCAATTTCCATATTACTCTTTTATTAGATTAAATAGAACTCTTAGGGCACTGTTTGATGAAAAGACTATTCTTTCTCTACTAATTTGTCTTTGTACTTTATCAAAGACCTGTCATGTGTGTATGTGTGGGGTCTGCTTCTGAACTCTACTCTATGCCATTGGTCTGTTTGTCTCTCTTTATTTCAGTACTGCAGTTTCTTAAGTACTGTAGCTTTATAATGCGTATGGAAATCACGTTGTGTTAGCGCTCCAATATTTTTGTTCTTTTTCAAAATTGCTTTTCAGTATGAATTTTTAGAATTATCTTGTTAATTTCTTTCAAAAGCCCGCTGGGATTTTGATTAGAATTGTGTTCAATGTTTAGTCAATTTGAGGAGAATTGACATCGTAGCAATATTGAGTTTCTTGACCCATGAAGAGATATATTGTTCCATTTACTTAGGTCTTTAATTTTTGTCAGCAATATTTTGTAGTTTTCAGAGTGACAAGGACTCAATGTATTGATTTCTCTATTGTATAATTTAAAATTTTTGATAAATTAAAAACTGCCTTTCTCTGATCTTGCTTTGTACACTGCTGTCAAGATAACTGACGTCAACCTGATTTTTCTTAACTTTCCCAGGAGCTTAAGTCTTTTTTTAGAGAACCAGAATACTTTTTTTTCATATATTTAAAAACTAATAGTTGTATTCTAATATATCACTTAGAATTGACTGTTCTGGTTCAGTTTTATCATACAAGGTTGGGCAAAAATAGGTTTGCAGTTGTGGATATGCAAAACAGTTTATCTTGTATTATTATTTGTTAACTAGGGGCCCGGTGCACAAAAATTTGTGCACTCGGGGTGGAGGGAGTCCTTCAGCCCGGCCTGTGCCCTCTCAGTCTGGGACCCCTCAGTGGATGTCCTATGATGGCCCCAGTCTGCCAGGCGCCTTTTGTGTGTGTGTGTGTGTGTGTGTGTGTGTGTGTGTCGCCACTGGGGACCTGCCCCCAGCCGCATCTGAGGCTTGG
>PVJC01025338.1:0-24800 GCA_004026665.1 Murina feae | reverse complement strand
GGCCACCCGGCTGGAAACGTCCACGCCTGCACTCACCAGCCATCCCACCCCCCAGTGCACAAACCCTGAGGGGGCTGTGGCCAGCCTGAAAACAGCCCTCAGCCCCTCACCCAGACTGGCCATGCATGCCAGCAGGTGGACATCCCCCCCAGGGGTCCCAGACTGTGAGAGGGCACAGGCCAGGATGAGGGACCCCCTCTTCCCCTCACCGAGTGCACAAATTTTTGTGCACCAGGCCCCTAGTATATATATATTTCATTGATTTTTTACAGAGAGGAAGGGAGAGGAATAGAAAGTTAGAAACATCGATGAGAGAGAAACATTGATCAGCTGCCTCCTGCACACCCCCTACTTGGGGATGTGCCCACAACCAAGTACATGCCCTTGACTGGAATCGAACCTGGGACCCTTGAGACCACAGGCAGATGCTCTATCCACTGAGCCAAACCAGTTAGGGCTATATTCCTTTTTTTAAGTCAACGTTTATATGTTCAATTTATTTAAGGTGTAATTATATACACACACATATGAAATATTTTATTCACATGAAGAACCATTTAAAATCATGCTATATGATGATGCTACATATGCACTAAGCATGACTTCTAAAATTGATTTTAATACAAAAAATGGAAACTACTCCAAGACTCTCCCCACAAAAAATGGCCTGGCTTTTTAGCTGGCCTTAAGCTAATGTTATTCGTGGAAGCTATAGTGTGATGCTCCCTGGATGGAGAAATGAGACATAAGCTTGTCAAACGTGCTTGTCAGCCCTTCTAGAGTTACAGCTCCATTTAGACAACTAATAATCAACATCCTGAATTTGTGTCTCCTTGTGGAAAATGCTTATATTTAGCCTGTTGAGAAAGCAGAATTTGCTAAAAGAAAAGAAAAGTCAGAATCCATTTTCATTATTATAAAATAGTGAACTCCTGAAGGCTAGCACAGCTCCTGGCACATACCAGGTGCTCATTGAATGCTTATCTGTTGAGTGAATGAATAAGGAGTCTGTGATAAAACAGTCTTCTGCCAGCCACTGTGATCTCTGGGAAATGAGCCTCTGAAGAAGATGATGAATATAGATGTTTGTGCAGAGGCTGTGGTGTGGGCTGAAGAAGCACTGACTTAGAGAATGATTAAGAGCAAGGACTCAGAGCCCAGCTGCCCCACTCCTTGACTGTTCAATCTCTTTGTACCCAGTTTCCTTGTCAATATGAGTCTGTCTAATGGTTTATCAATGTTGTTTACCCTTTCAAAGAAACAGCTCTTGGTTTCATTGATTTTTTTGTTTTTTTTTTTTTTTTTTTAGTCTCTATGTTATTTATTTCTGCTCTAATCTTTATTATTTTCTTTCTTCTAGTTACTCGGATTTTCTTGTTGTTCTATTTCTAGTTCTTTAAGTTATAGAGATATATAGTTTATTGCTGATGTTTCTCTTTTTTTGAGGTATATCTGTAGTGCTATGAACTTCCCTCTCAGGCCTGCTTTTGCTGTGTCTCAGAAATTTGGGGTTTTGTGTGTTCATTTTCATTTGTTTCCAAGAAGTTTTTGATTTCTTTCTTGTTCTTGTTGTAACTCATTCATTTTTTTAGTAATATGTTATTTAGCCTCCATGTGTTTGAATGTTTTTGGGTGTTTTTACTGTAGTTGATTTCTAACTTCATTCCACTGTGATCTGAGAAGATGCTTGATATGATTGCAATCTTCTTGAACTTGTAGACACTTGTTTTGTGTCCTAACATGTAGTCTATCTTTGTGAATGATCCATGTGCACTTGAGAAGAATGTATATTCTGCTGTGTTGGGAAGAAATGTTCTATAAATGTCAATTAAATCCATGTGATCCAGTGTGTCCTTTAGAGTCTCTGTTTCTTTGTTAAGTTTTTGTCTGGAAAATCTATCCAGTGAAGTTAGGGGGGTATTAAAGTCCCCTACTATGACTGTATTATTGTGGATCTCTCCGTTAAAGTCCTCTAGGAGTTTTTCTTATATATATTTAAGTGTTCCTATATTGGGTGCATATATATTTACCAGGTTATATCCTCTTATTGGGTCAATCCTTTTAGTATTATGTAGTGACCTTTGTTGTCTCTTGTAATGGCCTTCATTTTAAAGTCTATTTTGTCAGATATGAGTATTGCTACTCCAGCTTTTTTTTATTTTCCAGTTGCACAGAAAATCTTTTTCCATCCCTTCACTCTCATCTTGTATCTTTTGTTTTGAGGTGGGTCTCTTGTAGACAGAATATAGTTGGGTCATGTTTTTGTATCCATTCTGCTACCCTACACCTTTTGATTGGAGCATTTAGTGCATTTACATTTAGGGTTGTTATTAAGAGGTACTTATTTATTGTCATTATATTTCTGTATGGCTAGGTTTCTCTCTCTGTTTCTTCCTCTCATTACAGTGACCCCTCTAGCATGTCTTGTAATGCTGGCTTGGTGGTGATGTACTCATTTAGCCTTTTTTTGTCTGAGAAGCTCTTCATTTGACTGTCTATTTTGAATGATAGCCTTGCTAGATATAGTAATCTTGGTCTCATATCCTTGTTTTCCATAACCTTGAGTACTTCATGCCATTCCCTTCTGGCCTATAGAGTTTCTAATGAGAAATCAGGTGTTAGCCTTATGGGAACACTTTGGAAGGTAACAATTTTCTTTTCTCTTGCTGCCTTTAAGATTCTCTCTTTATCTTTTTTTTTTTGTCATTTTAATTATGATGTGTCTGGGCATGGGCCTGTTTGGGTTCTTCTTGTTTGGGGTTCTCTGTGCCTCCTGAACTTGTGTGAGTTTTTCCTTTACCAGGTTAGAGAAATTTTCTGCCATTATTTCTTCAAACACCTTCTCTATGCCTTTCTTCCTTTCTGCCTCTTCTGTCACACCTGCTATTCTAATATTGTTTATGTTTAACATTGTCCCACAGCTCCCCTAAGCTGTCCTCTTGTTTTTTAATTGTTTTTGCTTTTTGGTTTTCTGATTGAGTGATATTTTCAACTCTGTCTTCTAATTCACTGATTCGATCCTCAGTTTCCCCTAATCTGCTGTGTATTCCTTCTAATGTGTTCTTTGTGTTATATCATTCTTTACCTTAGACTGTTCTTTATCATAGTTACTATATTTTTTTTCATGCTCTTGAGCATCTTTACCATTATTAACCTGAACTCTGTTTCAGATAAATTTCTTATCTTTGCTTCATTTATCTCTTGTTCTGGAGAATTCTGTAGTTCTTTCATTTGGGGGTGGTTTCTTTGTCTCCTCATTTTGGCTTTCTGTTTGGGTTTGTGACTATGTATTAGGTAGATCCTATATACATCTATCTCTAGTGCAGGACAGTGTTAAAGGCTGTTTCTGACTAATTAGATCAGGCAAAGACTTAAAGCCTTCAGAGACCACCTCTGTCTACAAACTGATAGGATTCTGATTTGAATTGCCCCACAGGCAATCATCCTCTGGTATGGTGAGAGTTTTTTCAATAGGGTGGGGCAGTTGCTACTGCCTGGAGGCTAATTGTTATTTTTAATCTCTTTTGTGGCCTTAGGGCAAGGTATTTCCCGGTAGGGTGTGTCTACTCTCTTCCACCCAGGCTAGGCAGATGTCTATGTGGGAAAAATGTGCTTCACTGCATGAGGGAATGACTCAGCCCAGGAAAATGCATGTGTCTGCATTCTGAGTTCTATCCCCCAAGTCCCCAGTCCTGGCTTCTGCTCTCACAGCTCCAGTCCACTTCACTCTACCTCTGCCAGAGCACAAGGTGGGTGGCTCCACAGGGAATTTTGTATACTGGTCCTTTAAGAGGGTGCCTGAATTTTCAGTTATTACTTCCTGGTAGACAGCACCCTGCTTTTCACACCCAGATATTATGTGGCTCAGTTTTGGTGCTCTCTGCTGAGGAACCCAGCTTCTAGATTAGACCCCAGAGTTCTCAGTGGCATCCCCCGTAGCTGAGATATCTCTCTGGGACTTCATTTGCCATCTGTGGGCGCCTGGCCAGCCCTTTCATGCCTCCGCCCCTCCTGCCAGTCTCTATGCAGTCTCCATCTTTGATCCTTGGGTGTCAGGGTTCTCTCCTGCGAGTTTTTTTTAATATTCAGTAAGTTTTTCTGTATTTAGTTGTAATATCAGTTTGTTCCTAGGAGCATGTCCATGCAGCATCCACTTACTCTGCCTCCATTTTTAATCTCTCTCAGCCCATTTCAGTTTCCTTGTTAATAAAATGGTTCACTTTTTACCTTCTTTGTAACATAGTTGAGAATATTAAAAGAATTACTATATGTAAAATGCCTAAGACACCCTATATAACTATATATATATTTACATTTATATACAACTATAACCATAACAAATCTTATTCATTTTGATGATTATTTTTTATTTTACCCATAGAGCCCTATGAAATATTTAAATCAAAGCTCTGCCCCATCAACTTTAGTGCCAATGGCTATTATACTAAAGGAGGAAATCAAGAGACCCTTTCTCAAACATACACAGAGTGCTATTAGTGAAACCAAGGAACTGCAAGGGTTCATTGATGGTTCTCACCATCTTTATACAAACTCTTTTGTCTTCTTCACCTTTTGAAACTTCTGAGTGGTAAGAAACAGTCCTCCATCTCTGAACGATGCCATCAGAGCCTTTCACATTTGGCTTAAGCCTCACTCTTCATACCTAATTGACTGAGAAATGAGTCCCTCTGAATTTGGATGTGGTGAGCAGTTTTAGACTAATTTTCTGAAGTTCTTGGTGAGACATTCATAGCACATGAGCATCAGGCATTACTTTCATTGATGTTATGGCTATAATCTGGAATATTTTATCATAACAAATAAAGCGAACAACCTGGCAGAAGAATGCAGTTTAGGACTGGAAGAGGCATCTTCAGGTCTGACACCTCGCCCAATCAGAAGCCAGAAAGTGCAGCCCACCTGCCCCTCAAGTCAGAGAATCCTGGTTGTCATGTGCAGTTATCAGTAAAGTCCCTTTGATATTGATGTTGTCTTCCTTGGTTTCATTAGACGAATTTGTATCTGATTTGTTCCAAGCATGCCTCTAAGCAATTTATGTATCTTCCCATTTAATCCTCAAAGTGGCCCTAAGACATCTATGCCCATTTACGAGGGGAAAGTAAGGCTCAGCTGGATAACCTTCCCAAAGACCCAGAGCTATAACGGCTAAATAGGGATTCAAACCCATCCGTCTGGCTTAACACTGGCTTTGCCGGCACATCACCACTCATCCCTGTCTCTATCTCACTGATGAACCTTCCCAGAACCCATATTAGAAAAGCAAAGACAGCATTTTGAGAGTGCAGTTAATTTGTTGACTTTCCTTTTTAATTGTGACCAGATTGTTTGCAAGAATAAAGTCTTACTTTTTAAAAAATAAAATCATTAAGCAGTTTTCATGACATGCACCATGAAGCCATCATTTTCCCTTAAAGTCTTCAGCATATTTAGAAGAGAATGGTTTAAGTTTTTTCCAAGTTTGTAATAAAATCTCCACTCACTTCAAAATCAAATAACTTGTTTTACTTGTCAAGTAATACATATATATATATATATATATATATATATATATATATATATATATATTTGCAATTAAAGTAAAACTGAATGATCGTGTGTGTGTGTTACTCCAATGACATTGAACAGTTATCAGGCCCATTGAACAAAGTACTTTAACTAGCAGAGTAAATTCTATGAATAGACACATATTATAGAACATTCCTGGAATACTTTATTTAATTCACTTCAAAATTCAAAAGATTTCACCTGTCTTTTACTACAAAATTTTTTTTAAACAAATGATAAATTCTGTCATTTTCTAACTCTTCCAACAACTATTTGAGAGGAAAAGAATCCATGTTCACTTTAAGAATAGCTTCTAATAACAAGGAATGACTAGTAACTTTAAAACTTCAGGGGCCAAAGATGATAGCTTGAACACATAGATTTAGTTCTTACCCCATTTTAAAATGACAGTATAGATTTTTCAAAAAGCCAAAAACCATAAAGAAAAGAGGAAATGGAAAACAGACAACAGCAACAAAATTTGCAAGTGGCAAAGAACATGAAAAAAGATGAATTTAAAAGAGAAAGCTGACAGGGAACCTGATTTATATCCTAAACTCCCAAGAGACCCAGGAAATGGTGAAATCAGGAAATTCTGGCAGTGAGAGTGATGGTAGACCTAAGACAGGAGTATTGGTTGGAAGTCTATTATGGGAAGGAAATGGAGGACATCTTTAATAGTCTCAATAAAGAAAAGAAATGAATTAGTCCCTTAGATGACTTCTCCCACTCAGCGCAGCCAGGCACTCCTTTCCTCCCTGGCAGAAGCCTAGTTTTAGTCTCTGGGAACCATGACTTAGAGGGTCTCTGGGTTGGGAGGCACAGCTGAGTGTGGCATGGCTACTCTGAAAATGGAGTAGGTGAAAGTTCACATACTAAATGTTGAAACTACTAGTCTCCTCCCACCTCTTTGAAACCCAAGTTCAAAGAAGCCGGGTAGCCAGGCTTAATACCCTCCAAACAAGGGAAAAAATCAGAGCCATTTGACCCCAAGAAACGTCCTAGCCTGAACTATATAGTGAAGACCAAAGTGCACAAGCCCACTCAGATGCACCAACCATTCAGCTGTTTCGGGTCACACTCCAGTGTAAACAGAGAGCTAAGAAAAAATACAGACACTTGAGGAGAGAAGCTAATATGCAAGACTGTCACCAAAAGCAAGGAAGAGAAACAGAGAAAGAGCACATGTAGGAAGAGGAAAACTTAAGAAAGAAAAAAAAAACTGTCATTATCATTAGCAACATAAAATATTATATCCATGGAATGGAGGAAAGGATTACCAGTGCTATTGCAAAATAACATACAGAGGGGAACAAAAAGCCTTAGAAACTTAAGAATATGGCAGAAATGAAAATAAAAATCAATAAAATATTAGAAAATAAGTTTGTGGAAAATTTCCAGAAATTGGAACAAAAATAAATGAGGGATCCAGAATAGATAGGCATTATACAGGATGAGTTCAAATAACAACTATTACAGAAAGAAAGAGGGAAGTAAAGCATCAAATCATTTTATAAAATTGTCTAGCATTGATGGATATAGCTTTCCAAATTGACAGGTCCATGAGTCATGAGTGAAAATAGGCCCACACATCGTCACAAGACGGCCAGCAGGGGAGTGCAGTTGGGGGCGATTGGACCAGCAGGCGAAGGAAGTTGGAGGCTATCAGGCTGGCAGGGGAGCAGTTAGGCATCAATCAGGCTAACAGGGGAATGGTTAGGGGGCTGTCAGGCTGGCGGGCAGAAGTGGTTAGGGGCAATCAGACTGGCAGGCAGGCGAGTGGTTAGGAGCCAGCAGTCCCAGATTGGAGAGGGTGCAGGCTGGGCTAAGGGACACTCCCCCAGTGCATGAATTTCATGCACCAGGCCTCTAGTATTGTAATAACTATGTACAGTGCCAGGTGGGTACTGGAAATATCAAGGAGAACACTTTGTAAAGAATATGATTCTCTAACCACTATGCTAAACACCTGAAATAATATGAGATACTGTTGAATGTAAACTGTATTTGAAAGAAATAAAAAAATTTATAAAAGAGAGAAAAGGGAGAAGGAAGGCTCCACCTAAAGGGGAGGGAGGTGGGAAAGCGAGTCCAGTGTGGTTGGGAAATCCTACCAACAAGAAACACTATGTAGTGCATTTCACATGCTCTGGTCCAATCTACGTGTGAGAACAACCTACAACAGAAACCTTATGAGACAAGCACCATTACTATCTTCATCACCATTGTAATTACTAGGAGACTAAGGTGCCTAAACACTACATGCTCAAGCTCTCATGGCTAATAAAGCCAGGACTTTAAACCCAAGCATTCTGACTACCAAGTCCCAGTAACCACTGTACCATATTCCCTCTCTTAATTTTTTTAAAGAAGCTATACATTTATATGAAATCTACAATTTTGATATGTTGGTAACTAACTTAACTTTTTCAGAGCACTACAATCCTTGCAAAGCACGCTTGGTGTATGACTTCTTCTCAGGTAGTGGGTAGTTAAAATACGATGCCAGGGTGTTCACACCATGATGGAGTCCCCAGAACATGCATTGCCACATTTAACATGCCTGGTGGGCCTGGTAGTAACACTGTCAGGAGCCCATAGAGATTTGGGTCCACTTCTGGGTTCAACTTTATCCCTCCGATGGCCATCCACCCTGAAGACCCTTTCCAGCCTCAGGCATGGCCTTGGTTGAAGGAGAAAGAGAAGGATCTAATAAATGTGGGAATGGCCACCATACTTGTCTGTAGACCATGAGAAGTTTCCAACCTCTTTGGAAATTTGCATGGGTTTATCCAAGAGGTCACAGTGCTCATTTCCTCTGTTGCAGATGATACAGATGGGTCTAATGGTACATCTATTATTGTTTTGTTTCAGATCATTTCAGTGGAACATGGATTTTTTTTAAAAAAGACAAGCAAGAGAAATATTGAGTGTTCTTTCATGGTTCCTTCTGCTTGGCAAAACATTGTGTAAATTCATTGGCAGGTGCTAGGAAAGTTGTACTTGCTGGTAATAACAAAGTTTTTATTTCTGTGTCCCATGCCCAGAACAATTTGCTGTTCTGAAATATGGCACAAGTAAAATGCTAGATGTGTATATTTCTCTAGAGGAATCATTTCACATCATTGCATGGAGATAGAGTTATGAATTAATTGTAGTATATAGAATGTTTTGCATTCTTTGCTAGAAGCCAAGAATGATGATTGAATGAAGTCCCATTAACATTTCCTATGCACTAATTTAGACAGTGGGAACGGTATTGGTATATGTGTTTGCTTTTTCTTTCAATGTTGTGTTGAGATATTAAGCCATCTGTTCTTGTGCATAAACATTTTTCTGGCATTCAGATGGGATTACAGGCTATGATATGGTTCTATGATTATTATGGGGTGATCAGACTGTTTATAAGAAAATCTTACTTTAGGGGCCTTTTAATGATCACTACAAGCTTAGGTTGGCAAAACATCTCCTCTTGGAAGCAAATTGTTTTTTTTTACAAATGTTGGTATGGTTAATTTTAAGTATTAGCCTAAATTAAATGATATTTCTAAATTCTTAAATTAAGATGATATTTTTTAATTTATTAGGACTAGAGTTCATTTTCAAGATTAATTCTACACAGACTCATTACTAGTTTCTTTTCATTCTCATCAAATGAAAATATTCCTAAGAAAATTTATAAAGCTCAAAATTGACTACTGTGCCAGATAATAATTTTATCTGTAAACTCAATAAGAGTTATATGTACATGACTATATTATGAATATGCATAAAAATATAATTAAATAGCACAAAATATTTACTACTGTCAATAAAATAAAATAGTCACATTCCAAAATATTTTAGAACATTCCAGGTATGAATTTGTAAACAAAATTTGAAGATTTATACTATATCTAGCAAAAGATTTCCATCTGGGAAAATAAAGAACTTTAAATCAGTGATTCTCATCCACATTCCCACCCAGGACACTTGAGTAGTACCGTACATTTCCATGACTAAGGCTTCATGAGTACCACTAACAGGAGCCCCCAGTGACTTTTTAAAATATATGTCTATTGATTTTAGAGAGGAAAGGAGAGGGAGAGAGAGATAAAACATCAGTGACGAGAATCATTGATCAGCTGCCTCTTGCACGCCACCTCCTGGGGGTTGAGCCTGCAACCTGCCCAGTGGCTTTAATACTCTCCTATTGCAGAACCCACCCTTCGTCTCCCTCTCATGAGAATCACAGGTAAAAATAGACTTAGATCTGATGGGCAGCTCTCCGATTGCTTTCTGTAGTTACAAATTTAAAATGACTTTGCTTTGGTTTTTAAGCTTATAAATACTATAATATAAACATGTTCACATCAAGAAGATGTCGTGTGCACATTTCTAATTCATTTGTTGGTCATCTTTGCTTTACATACAAACTATACTTGCATTAACAGTTGTTATAAAATGGGAAATGTATAGTAGGTGAATGGTGGACATAAAGATGTGACTGTTCTATCTTCATTGTTACAGCTCCATCCAGTAGAAAGCCGGGAGACCCCCTTGTCATCTCAGATATCAAAAAAGGCAGCGTGGCACACAGGTAAGGAAAGCGTCTTCTCTGTTGATTCCAAGGCATTTCTTCGGAAAGCAGAACTGACCCCTGCCACACCCTCGGCAGACCTTGCTAATGGATTGTGGTAGCTTCAGTATATCCCAGGCAGCCGCCATGACTCAGGTATATTTGGTATTCCCAATGTCAGTGCTGTTGTAGAAATTCCTCGGCATGCTGCACCCAGCACAGAAAGCACAGGCCTGAACATGTAGTTTAAGGCCATTTGTGAGTCCGACAGAGGCTCTCCTTCACTGATCGTATTCCATCTTGCATTTTTCAACTGGAAACCTGAAAGCGGCCTTAGGTACACCAGACACCCCACATGGAGACAGTGGCTTGTGCAAGAGCTTTGCTAGATGCCAGAATGTTCTTCCTAGCTTTTCTAGATGCCAGAATGTTCTTACTAGCTTTGCTAGATGCCAGAATGTTCTTTCTAGCTTTTCTAGATGCCAGAATGTTCTTCCTAGCTTTGCTAGATGCCAGAATGTTCTTCCTGGCCCAGCCAGATTCTTCAGCCTTAAGGTTTTATCTCCTATTTGGTCCATATCCATCCAAATCAGGAAGTCTCGAACTTTTGGTTTCACGGATCAAAAATATTTTTTAAATGATTGGGGAAC
This sequence comes from Murina feae, assembly GCA_004026665.1. NCBI lineage: Eukaryota > Metazoa > Chordata > Mammalia > Chiroptera > Vespertilionidae > Murina > Murina feae. Next base: position 14,027 of record PVJC01025338.1, on the reverse strand, counting down.
ACTAATATAAGACTATTAAATTTTTTATTTTATTTTCCAGTTAAGGACTTTTTAAAAAAATCCCACCTATTATCACAGCCATTTCATTAAAGAGACATTTTAACCCTCAAAAACTAGTACCGTATTTTCCAGTGTATAAGACGACTTTTTAACCCAGGAAAATCTTCTCAAAAGTCGTCTTACACACCCAGTCGTCTTATACGCCAGAATATACACTAAGTCCCTAGCTGGTTTGGCTCAATAGATAGAGCATCAGGCTGCGGACTGAAGAGTCCTAGGTTCGATTCCAGTCAAGGGCACATGCCTGGGTTGCAGGCTCCATCCCCAGAGAGAGGCGTGCAAGAGGCAGCCAATCAGTGATTCTCCCTCATCATTGATGTTTCTCTCTCCCTCTCCTTTACTCTCTGAAATAAATAAAAATACATATTTTTTAAAAGTAATAAATGCATAAATCTGTTTTTTAAAAAGGTAGTAAGGACAGGGTGTGAGTGTAGGTGTATATAGGAAGAGGGTCCACGTGACAAAGAGACTCATAGGTAAAGTGGATCAGACAAGGCAGCAGTTTATCTCTCACATAACAGTGGGGAGTGTGGCAGGCCCTGCAGGGCTGGCAGCAGCTCTCCATCCTCACAGCTTGCTCAGCATTGCAATCTTCTAGCCACAGAAGGGCAGTAGGGGTGCATCTCTAGGGCATGATCCCAAAGCAGGAAGGAAAGAAGAGATGCTGGGAAGCAATCAGCAATCTCTGCCCCAGACCCAAAGCATAAAGGATAGTTCTTATCAAAACATAACTTTATTGCCAGCATGATTCAGTGGTTGAGCATTGGACTATGAAGCAGGAGGTCAGGGCACACGCCAGGTTTTGGGTTTGGTCCTCAGTGGGTGGCTTGCAGGAGGCAGCAGATCGATGATTCTCTTTCATCATTGATGTTTCTCTCTCTCTCTCTCCCTTCCTCTCTGAAAACAATAAAATATACGTTTTTTAAAACAACCTTATTTACAAATATGTGTGTATACATGTATGCACACACAAACACATACAGTCGTATCATTTTTCTTATGTCATGATGGACCTTATAAACTTTCAGAGACCCGCAGGGGTCCACAGCTAATATTAGGCCCTCTGTGGCCGCACTCCAGAAAGCAAGCATGGAAGTCGCCTTTCCTCCCACAGTGAGTTTCCCACGCAGGTGGAAATGGCAGAGGCTACACATCTCAGCCCTCCACTCTGTCCCTCCCACCGTGGCGGCTCTCGCTCCCTTCACCCTGTCCTAGCCTCTATACTGCCGAGGATCCAAAGTGGCATGACAATGTGGAGAAGCATAGGAGGCCAGACATTCCCTCCCTTCCTGGGAGCCTTAGTTCCTGAGTGCAGCTGACAGTGTTGTCCTGGCTAACCGAAGGCAGCACAAGAAAAAGCTGTTTTTAATACTCTGCGATTTCCCATCATGGCGACTATCCAAAATAAAACTGGGGGGAGGAGGGGTTGTCAATCAAATTCAATTTAAAAGTGGTTGAGGAGCCGCTTTTCCTCTAAAGATTACCATAATGTTGCATGATGCTGACGCCTCTGAAACGGCCTGGGTACGTGCTCCTCATCGCTCGCGTGTGGCTGTGCGTTTGCCAACAGGACTGGAACGCTGGAACTTGGAGATAAATTGCTTGCAATAGACAACATCCGCCTGGACAACTGCTCCATGGAAGATGCCGTTCAGATCCTCCAGCAGTGTGAAGACCTGGTGAAGCTCAAAATCCGCAAAGATGAAGACAATTCAGGTATTGATAGCCTCGCCGTGGAAGCTGGTGTCTCTAACTGCCCATCTGCCACAGAGATATTAGATCTTGATGTTTTACATACAACAGCTGGCGGGTGACATTGCAGCGGAGTTTTACATAGTTAAAAGGGGCTTTAAATTGTGCTTTGAGAGTTTAGTATCAATTTTAAGTAATGGTGCTTTTAAATGATATAATTAAGATAGTGTCATTATAGAACCATTATTACAACTGTATTTAAATAACCTTTAAAGTTAAAAACTAAATTATCACCCAGTACCACCCTAATACAATGGAACAAGTCATTTTCAAGTTGACAGTTATATTATATAATTATAACCATAGCACATGTTACATTTTGACTTAATTTTATAAACCAGTTATCATTTTACAAACCCTTACTATATTTTTATTTACTGCCTGTAATTTATTTACCATTCTTCTTTTCTTGCTTAGATTGTTTTTCATTTTTATTATTGTGGATAGTGCAGTCATAGACATCTTTAGGAGTAGATATCTTTATTCAGTTGTTCATCCTTTGAATTATTTCATTAGGAAATATCCCTAGGAGATTGCTCAGACAGTTTGAAATGGGAATCTTATGATTCCTGATGAGTCTTACATGTTTCTTTCCAAAAGGGCTGTATCCATTTTTAGTGCTTCCAGCAATATATGAATCCATTGGATCAGTGCTTCTCAAACCTTAGTGGGCCTCAGGATCACCTGAAGAGCTTGGTAAAAAAAAAAAAAAAAAATGAACAAACAAGCCCCAGCTAGGTGGGTGGCTCAGTTAGTTAAAGTGTTGTCCCGTACACCAAAGTGGTTGTGGGTTCAATCCCCAGTTGGGTTGCATACCAAAAGCAACCGATGCAATTGATATCTCTCTCTCTCTCTCTCTCTCTCTCTCTCTCTCTCTCTCTCTCTCTTTCCTTTCCTCTCTAAAAAAATAAAAATTCAATAAACATGTCCTTGGGTAAAGATTTTTTTTAAAAGAAGCAACAAACAAACTCATAGAGAACATTTTTGTGGTTACTAGATGGGAGAGAGGTTGCGGGGAGGGTGAAAAGGCGGGGGGAGATTTAGAAGTACAAATTGATAGCTACAAAGTATGTAAAGTACAGCATAGGGAACATAGTCGATAATGTTATACTAATTCTGTATGGTGCCCAGTGGGTACTAGAATTATCGGAATAATTGTTTCATAAGTTACATAAATGTCTAATCACTATGTTGTATAACTGAAACTAATATAATATTGTATGTCAACTGAAATAAGAAAATTAAAAATTATTTTTTTAAAGAAGCACAGTTCTTGGGCACTGCTCCCAAATTGGGCCTGAGATTCTGCATTTCCAGCAAACTTCCTCATTATGCTGCTATGGTCCAAGGACCACACTCCAAGTAGCCCTGCAGTAGAAGCCCCTTTTCTCTAATTATGATAAGAACCAGAGCTTATTGGGAAAAGTCCATTAATTGAAAGAGTCAGCAAAATGTAGGGAATTAAAGAAAATATATCTATATATGTAAAAGCCTAAACAACTGAATGACCAAACAACAGAATGACCAGTCGACCAGTCACTATGACATGCACTGACCACCAGGGGGCAGACACTCAACACAGGAGCTGCCCCTTGTGGTCAGTACACTCCCACAGCCAATCTCCCATGGCCCCTCCCCTTGGCCAACCTCCCACTGCCCTGGTCAGCCCTGATGGCTGACCAGGCTGAGGGACCTCCACTCATGCACCAGGCCTCTAGTATATCCATAATACAAATGTTTAATTTAAAATTTTGCCAGTCTTACCAGTGAAGCCAAGGCTTTTCCTATGAATATTCTACAGATTATAGTTACATGGCTGGTTGCCTGTTTGTTTGCCCAAACTATACCCATGATAATCAGTTTATAATTCCCACTTTTAGGTTTTTGTTTTTTATTCATTTGTTTTAATATGGTCAGAATCTTTAAAATGTAAAGCAATGAGAATGCTTACTCCATCTAGATTTTTATTTTCCCAAATGTTTTTGAGTTTTTCCTCTACATAATGAATAATAACTGTTTATGTTGGCTTAATGAACCCCCCTTATAGAATCTTTCCAAAGCATTTGATTTTATTTTCTTAGAACCACTATGCACATTATGTAAGATTCATTAAATTACAGTAAAACTGGGATAAAACAGGCTTGGGGATAACTATTATTGACTCTAAAATTTCAAACTTACAACTCGAGAGGCAGCAGGAGCGGAAGTACATGGGCACTAGAGAGGGAGACCTCCTAATCCAGAGCGGTCTATGGCATAGGTCAGGAAACTGGCCGAGAATGTGGAGCCACAAGTAGTCCAGTCCACTGTGTGATCGGAACTTGGTTTCTCATTTCATCCAGACCAATAATGAGTTATTGTGCAAGTTCTGGAGTCACCTATAATGAAACCATCTAGACTTGGAGTTCATGGTTACGTCAGGCAATGTGTTGACGATTCTGACTCAAAGTCAAAACAAATTGGTAGTTCCAGCCAGTTGCACAACTGGTAAGGATGATGCTGTCCAAATACATAACAACATTTTAATATATGCGTAGGTTTCTACTCGTTACTTCCCAAGCAACTGATTTTTTGTGCCAACATTTGCTTTCCTCTCCTTACAAGCGGGCTTTGATTGCACTTTCCTTTTGGAGGGATAAAGCCTCCAGCATCACTCGGTTCTGTCCTAGAGAAGAGGCAAAGCCCTGTGGAGAACCCCACTTTGCATGATTTGCCAAGCTAAGCAGGTCTTAGCTGCCTTCCTCTGCAGAGCGAAAAAGCCAAGACAGAGGAATATACCGGAGAGTGAGGCCACAGTATATGGTCAGTATTTGGAGCTCCCGGTTGGCAGTGCTTCAGTCCCAAAGCCAGGCGGAGCAGGCGAGTTGGGAGGAGTTTCAGAAACATGAATTGTTGCTTTCCTTCAGCTCATTTTCCCCCTTTAGACCTTTCCCCTACAATCTCTATACCTAACATGATGATAACTAGGCTGTGCTTACTAAGCATATGTTCCGGCTTCACTGGTTTCACTGCTCTGCCGTGCACCTTACCCAAGGAGATGGCAGAACTATTCTCTAACGTTAAGTCTTTGTTTTTCATTCAGTCACGCAGTTTATTTAGTGTCTGTGAGATGGAAGCTACTGTGCAAGGGACTGCCAATTAGATTAAAAAGAATACAGTCCCTGCCTGCCCTTACATCAGTCACCTCCTCATGAGAGAAAAGGAAGACAATCAATAGTTAACAAGGTGATGGATGTTCTGAGGGTGTGTGGAAAAGGTCAGCAGAATGTGCAGGCAGCCCTGATGCCTGGAGAGCTCCAGGAGTGCTTCCAACAATCTCTGCCTTGACGTTGTCTGGGAGGTATTGTTAGAATCAATCAGAGGAAGAGTATGAACCAAGCAGGAGGCCAGAGAGCATGGCACATCTTAGTAGCAGATGTAGCTGAAGCAAAAACGATGTGTAAGGACCCAGCAGGAGGAGAGGAGAAAGCTCTCCTAAAGCCAATCATCATGGTCCTTCTAAACCAGTGGTTCTCAACCTTCTGGCCCTTTAAATACAGTTCCTCATGTTGTGGCCCAACCATAAAGTGACTTTCGTTGCTACTTCATCACTGTCATGTGGCTACTGTTATGAATCGTAATGTAAATGTCTGATATGCAGGACGGTCTCAGGCAACCCCTGTGAAAGGATCGTTCGACCGCCAAAGGGGTCGCGACCCACAGGCTGAGAACCGCTGTATGTTAAGACGTTTGAACTTACCCCAGAAGCCAGTGGGGAGGGCTTACCACAGGAGAGTGAGGCCATGGTATTCAGTCAGTGACCACCAGTTGCAGTTGTTTACTACAGTATTGAATGAGACAGTTGAGCGTGTCTGAATTAACTGTTTCCAGTGCTTTCTGGGAGAAGCTGGAGAAGAAAATGAATGAGAACACTAGACTGGCTTCCCAACTGACACACTGGGAAACAGGAAATTAACTTCTCTGAGCATCAGTTTCCTCATCTGTAAATGTCCATTCACTGCCTACTGCGCCTGGCTGACTTAGGATCAAAGGAGGTAATAAATTGAAACGCTCAGCAATAATGTTTGGCACTTAATAAGGCCCAGTGAATGTTAGCGATCAACAGTCATTATTAGGGTGTTACTATAGCTAATTTTAGCTTCATTTCACAATGGCCCGATCTTTGGAACACTTGCTTGTAGGCATTTCCCTCCCTCTCTAGTCAAGACCATTCTGCCACCAGGAGCCTTTGCATTTGTTTTCTTTCATTACCATGGGAACATAAATTAGGTAGAGCCAAACCGTTCCTGCCTAGGTCCCAGGCTCCAAAAAAAGGGTTGTTACCCAACCCCCAGGTCCCCAACGATGCAAATAACCCCCTTGAAATAAAACCTATTGCTTTGCCTTGGTTGCATCTAGATTCGCTACACACGCAGATGGGAGAGTTTGGAGATCTGAGAAGGAACCTTGAAGCAAATGGTAGAGAGTTTGGAGGAACTGTAGGAAGAGGTACATGGAGGCTCCCAAATCTGTCTCCGGTCATTTCTAGGGTCTGCTGAGACCACACGACAGTAAGGACGCTGTTCTAAATGGTTCCTTTACTCGGGCTGTCCCCCTCCAAGAAAGGTGGCAGTGCTCTGGAATGCATCCCATCACTGTTAGTTGAAATGATCTCGGATTGACCTGTACATTCAGGCATTCCGAAGGCTCTCTCCCAAATGCAAGCCCCCTACTTGGCCACGGGAGCAGCTGCCGTTGTGGATTCACGCCAGAGAGCGCTCGTTCTGTTAAACAAAAGGCACTGGAGAAGCCCAAAACAACGTCGCTGATCATTAATGCTGCAGTTCTGCATCTGTTCCGCGGTTCCATTCATTTCCTTAACTAGAGCCAAGCAGAACAAACAAGGAGGCTGGCGCCCTGACACGTCTCTCACTAATAGTTGTAAGCCTTCTGTTGTGATGTAAAAGCTGCTTATAATATCATTAACATCTGGTTCGGCTGCCGTAACAACTTACTGGCGATCCCGCATTTTTCTTTTTCAGTAAGTTTCTGTTCCTTAAACACTCGAGTTGCTGCTTCCTAAGCTGGAGCAGCCGGGAGCAGAGGGTGACTTGGAGGGCTTCCACCTCCAAAATGGCCTGAGCGGCACGGGCATTCTTGCCAGCTCCTCAGCGGCAGAGCCACGTGCGCGCCAGTTGAGCTCCAGCCTCAGGCGGCAGATGGGACCAGCCGTTCAGCCTGGAGCTGGCACAGCCGCTCTGGGGACTGTGAGGGGAGGATGCTCCAGGTGTGCTGGTGCCCACAGAGGCAGCCCAGGTCTCACCCTCACACTTGGAAGGAGCCAGGATGGATTTACATGGCTTTGGAAAAAGGAAACTAGGCCTTAGAGTAGCTGGGAGGGTGGCCTGCCGACAGGAGCATTCATTCGTCTTCACTCCCCTGTTCAGCCATCTCCTGCAGAGCCTTGGGGCCCTACGTCTAGGCTCTGGGCATACGAAGATGAAAATCTTGTTTTTAAGGTGATCTCATTCTAACGGGAGAGATAACTAACATCTAGTGAACAGGACTGGCCTTCTTGGTGGGGGCAAAAATTGGTCCTCAGAGAGAGTAAGGAACCTGAGATGTTACATCACAGCGGGGAGTGAGTGGCCCTCCAAGGCTCACCTGCCTGAGTGAATCTTAGCCTTTCCTATTTCTCTCCTTAGAAAGAATTTTAATTTAATTTCTCTCCTTGTCGGGGTCGGGGGGCAGAGGCAAGAATTAAAATTAAGAGGTGAGAAGCACTAGAAGAACACATAGGAGTGCGGGGTCTCCCAAGAAAGGCCTGGAGCTCCTGTAGGGGGGAAGGGGAAGCCAGGAAGCCCTTCTGATAGACAAGACATCTGCGCCCAGTGCTGAGGCCCCGTAGGATTCACCAGGGGAGAAAGGTGCTTGTGCCCAAGGAGTGGCATGTGCAGGTTAAAGACGTCAGGGAAGTGCTTTTACAGAAACTCAGTGAGGAAGAAGGTAGGAGACTGGGCTGCAATGGGAGGGGGTAGCCCTCTGGAGACATGGCGGCCCCAGCTCAGCTCGTGCAAAGAACGGTGTTATATTTTATTCTTAAGGAATGGGGGAACCAATGAAAAGTGTCAAGTAAGAGAGTGGCATTCGGATTTATGCCTTTGAATTATTCCAGGAAGAAAGGAAAGAGAATTACAGGCTGGCAGCACTGGTGAAAATCAATGTGAGGGAGAGGGACAAAGGCTGGATCCCTATCAGAAAAACATGTGGAAGAAACCACTGTTATGAAACCCCGGGCAGAGCTGAGGTGTCTGCCTCCTCTAGAGCAGGTGGCAGTGGGATGCGCTGGACCTCGCATGGTGGGCAAACGGGCCGCCACCACCACCACCGTCTGTGAAGATGAGCAAACCAAACTCATTAATGTCAGTTTACTCAAGGCATCACAGCGTTTTCTGAGGGAATTAATGTTTTTATTAAATTAAACATTTCTTATTACAAATGTATTAAATATCATTTAATAAAATATTTTAAGTATTATTATAAAAACTTCAAATATTTAGCCCTGACCGGTTTGGCTCAGTGGATAGAGCGTCGGCCTGCAGACTCAGGGGTCCCAGGTTCGATTCCAGTCAAGAGCATGTACCTTGGTTGCGGGCACATCCTCAGTAGGGGGTGTGCAAGAGGCAGCTGATCATGTTTCTCTCTCATCGATGTTCCTCTCTAGCTCTCCCTTTCTCTCTGTAAAAAAATCAATAAAAATATATTTTTTTAAAAAACTTCAAATATTTAAAAATAGAGAAAAATGGTGTCATAAACCATCATATGTCACCTAGCAGTAACAGTTGGTAACTTAGGATCAATTTTGCTTGCCTAATTTAAGAATTCTAAGACATATAATTAAATATCACAGCTTAAAATATTAGCAGAATTTTTTAATATCATTACATATTCACTTAATGTTTCCATTTTGCCTGATTTTCATATCCATGGATAGATACAGACAGATAGGTAGATGTGTTAATGCTTCGCCGTGACACAGTCTCACTGTAAAAGCTGACTGTTTTGTTAAAGTAGCTTCCAGACCATTTCATTGCATCTCTTTAGGTACAGAAATGAAATAGCTCCTTAACCAGGCGCAGCCCCCTGAGGCCCAAGGAATAAAACGAGAAATGCTCAAAATCTTTACCATACCATCAGCAAATACGAAACAGGTTTTGTCTTTGCGAGCCTGACTCAGTCTAAACATCCTCTGATGCTGAAGGCACCTAAAGATGCCTTTCAGACCGATGCTTTAGGCAGACCCGTTCACAGATGTCTTCCCTTGCGCAATGTAAAATAGCCAAAATAAACGTATGACGGTGTGACACCCGGGTGTATGCCACCGAAACACAATCTACACGGCTTTTGATGTCAAACACAGAGGAGAGGTAATCATTCAAACCTGTTTTCCTATCCAGGAGTTCATCCACAGGATGTACGTTGTAAGACACAGTCGGTGGGATGGTATGTAAGGGACTCTAGATTTCCAGGCCAACCTCTCCAAGCCCCACTTAACCATGTGCATAAGGGCAAGTTTGCTCCAACCCTGAGTAAAATCGACTTTTCTTTGTTGAAAGTTAGCTGGCTTTATGCCTGAAAATAGGAATTGCGTGGCCTGATCCCTTTGTCCCTGCGCCACTCTCTCCTTCCTAATTGCCTCCTCGGCCGTGTGTTCCTTCCGCCGGCATCGATGGCACACTCACAAAGTGCTGGGCCAGCGCCGTGCGAGGCCTGGGCACGCGTGCAGGGCCCGCCATGCACCTGGTGGCTCTCTCCAGGTTTAACGCAGAAGTCATTAGGGCGTCCCCGTTGGAATGTGATATCCTACGACAGAAACGCTCCTTCTCCAAATAATTATTTTCTGCCACATAATGTGCTGGTGCCGATGTTCTGAATTTCTTATTTTATGTCTGAATATATTTGTCTTATTACTTTGCTTTTTTTTTTTTTTTCCTGAGAAACCAGTTATGACTCCTTGCCATTTATTGCAGATGAGCAAGAAAGTTCCGGGGCAATTATTTACACCGTGGAGCTGAAGCGCTACGGGGGGCCCCTCGGCATCACGATTTCAGGAACTGAAGAGCCATTCGACCCTATCATCATTTCAAGCCTCACTAAAGGGGGACTAGCTGAAAGGTACAACTTGAAGGAGCTGCTTGCTCCGGGGACCTGGGCCCGATGGGTTTCCTTCCTCGCAGCCGCGTGCACACGTGCCCCCTCCCCTGCGTGGGTTTTCCGGGGGCTTGTTCAGAGATCCATTGTAGAGCTTCAGAGCTCTTGGCCATTGCTCTGACTTGACTCTGAGGGGCATCTTACTGGCGGTGAAAGGTGCCAGGGGCTTAGCATGATACTAGTCTCTAGAAATGTATAAAGGGACCACAATGGACTGCAAGTAGATTTATCTCCTGTCCATTTTGAGAAAAGGAGGCTGAAGTTCAGGGAGGTTAAGAGGCTTGTCCAACTCAATTCAGCAGACGTCCGCTGAGCCTCTCCCCTGACAGGCATGGCCTCAGCTGCTGTTTTTCAGGAGAGGATGGGACAGGCTGTATTGTCCAATATTTCGAGAAGCAAAGTGCAGCATCTTAATGACACCTTGCAATTTGGAATGTTCCCTTGGCAATTTGTTTTCATGATCGCGCATCCCAACCCCTGTTACACTGCATCTTTCTGAGACCTGTTGGGGGGGGATAGTGCAAGCATGCGGCCACCTCTGGCCTCCGGTAACCCGGCTCGGGAACGCACACACATCATTCATGCTGACACTGGAGGACGACAGAATAGAGACGTGGCATTGCAGAGCTATGGAGCTGCGAGGAACCTTAGAAATCTTCTCATCCAACATTTTCATCTGTCAGTTGAGGGCCCTGAGGCCACTCAAACAGATCACCCTTTTAGCATTTCATAACCTGATATTAACAGAGACACTTGGAACATGGTATTCTTCAGGCATCCTTCTGTTCTAGGTATCTCTGTTAGGGAGAAAGCGAGAAAAGACTACCGTTTATCTGATTTAGCAATCTACTGGTCAAGTGTTCTATGGCTTACAACACAGATCTTTCATAAACCGAGAGTCCTCATGAGAGAATGAAGTGATTTTTTTTTCAGGGGGAAGAATTCTTTGAGAGTCGATGCATTGGTGGACTGTTAAGCACACACACACTCCCCCACACACACAACCTGCACGACCCAGGGTCTCCTCTGCTGCCCAGCACAGTTGCCACTGCCCCAGAGCAGCTGTGGTCAGAGCGCTCAGTCACAGGCAGTCTTGGGCGTTGGGCTGCCCCTTCCCTCGCTGCAGTTAGTGAGCAGTGCACAGGCCAGCGCATGGCTTCCCCCTCTGCAGCCTTCAGCACACAGGGATCTGGGTTTTCCCACCATCTCTGAGCTTCCTGCTGAGAGTCTACTCCTTCCCCACCCAGTGCTCCCAAGCTAAGGTAGATAGGCTGAGCATGAGAATTACACGTTCCAACCTGCGAGTTCGCAATTGGTGAGCACGGGAAGAGAAGAAAAAAGGCCATCGGTTTATTAGTTTATTGATCAATAAACTAAATTTTTATTATTTTTTAATATATTTTATTGAATTTTTACAGAGAGGAAGGGAGAGGGATAGAGAGTTAGAAACATCGATGAGAAACATTGATCAGCTGCCTCCTGTACACCTCCCACTTGGGATGTGCCCACAACCAAGGTACATGCCCTTGACTGGAATCGAACCTGGGACCCTTCAGTCCACAGGCCGACGCTCTATCCACTGAGCTAAACCGGTCGGGGCAACAAATTAATTTTTATTTCCACATTTCAAATAATGTGCCACACCCTATACATACAGTTTCCTATTTAATCTTCAGAGCTTCCCAGTAAGATGATTACCCTCATTGTTGTGATGAGGTAACTGACACCCAGAGATGAACATAGAGTCCCGAGGTCCACAGCAGGTGGTGGCAGAGTTGGATTCAAACCTAACCCCACAGTCATGTGCTACATAATGGTGACCACACGTACACAGTGGTCTCATATGATTATGACGGAGCTGAAAAGTTCCTATACCCAACGACATCATAGCTGTCCAAATGTTATATCACCATGCATTGCTCACGTGTTTGTGATGACACTGGTGTAAACAAATCTGCCCAGCCAATCTTATAAAAGTATAGCACATACAGTTATGCACGGTGTGTAATACTTGATAATACTGACTGTGCTACTGGTTTATGTATTTCGTTTACTATGCTTTTTGTTATTTTAGAGTACTTTTTTTTACTTATATAAAAATGTTTGTTGTGAAACAATACTGTGTTTTGCTGGAAGCATCCTTACACATCTCGTATTTACTGAGTCTCTTGGTTGCATCATGTTCTCTTAGCCTTGATTTGGTTTCCAGTTGTTTTGTATAGTAACATGCTGTGCAAGCTTGTAGTCTAGGGGCAATAGGTGTACCATACAGCCTAGGTGTGTGGTAGGCTACACCATCTAGGTTCGTGTTAAGTACACTCTAGGATGTTCCCAAGACAAGGAAATCGCCTAAGGACCCATTTTTCAGGACATGTTTCCATTTGTTATGCCAGTGGTTCTCAACCTTGGCTGCACATTAGAATCACCTGGGAATCTTTTTAAAATCTTGATTTCTGGGTCCCATCCTCCGGAAATTCTTTTTCTTTGTTACTAATATTGTGGCCCCACCCCATAACAAAGAAACAGAACTTCTGGAGAATGAGGCCCAGAAATCGGGATTTTAAAAAGATTCCCAGTTGATTCTAATGTGCAGCTAAGGTTGAGAACCACTGTGTTATGCGGTGCCTACCATACAGCAATGAATTCCCGAGATCAGCCTTTTTCTTTTCCTTGGAATCACCAGCAGGGAGCCCAGCCACCCGAGGGTCCTGGGTGTGTCCCTATCCCTCTGAACCTCCTTTCTGGTGAGCTGGGAGAATGATTATGTTCAACATGTTAAATCTGTAGGAAGAAGGAATGCCCCCTGCCAAACATCTCTACCTTCATTGTCCAATCTGGTTGGTTTCCTTGGGGTTTTTAAGAGAGTTACCAAACGACTCTGCTTTCTTGGCATTTAAAAAGCATACAAGTTCACTTTAACTACTAATTAAAACAATTTTTCTAATGTTATTTGAAACTAAAAAGTAATTCACAGCAGATGCAGTTGTCTTGTAACGTTGCCCAGGAGAAGGCGAGACGCGGTTTCTAGAGACCCTTGCCAGGTCTTTCTGGTTGTGAATATGTAACGCGTGGCTGCGGATTTCTGTGGAGTGGCACACAGGGATTATTTCCATTTCCTGTTGCTCCTCCGTGTTTCAGAACTGGCGCGATCCACATCGGAGACCGCATCCTGGCCATCAACAGCAGCAGCTTGAAAGGGAAGCCCCTGAGCGAGGCCATCCACTTGCTACAAATGGCGGGAGAGACTGTCACCTTGAAAATTAAGAAACAGACAGATGGTGAGTGGGTTGAGCACCACAGTGAAGAATTTCCAGTGCATTTCCTTCCCAAAAAGAATGGGCAAATGTCTGTGTGTGCATTTCTAGGGGATGTTTATCTTTTTATTTAAATTAAGATGGCTGGTGGAACTCAGTTGATTCCGGGCACCGAATGGTTGCTGGTTGGATTCCTGGTCAGAGCACATGCCCAGACTGTGGGCTCAATCCTCAGTTGGGGGCATATAGGAGGCAACCATTTGGTGATTCTCTCTCTCTCCCTTCCTCTCTGTGAAATCAATAAAGATATTTTTAAAAAAGCAATAAAAAATGTTTTTACATGGATGGAACTGGAGAGCAATATGCTAAGTGAAATAAGCCAGTCAATGGAAGAAAAATACCACATGACCTCACTCATTTATGGATAATAAAGACCATTATAAACTGATGAACAAAAATAGATACAGAAGCAGAGCAGCATCAAACAGACTGTCAAACTACAGCAGGAAGGCCAGGGAGGGTTGTGGGGGCGGGGGGGACTTTTATGCATGCATATAAGTATAACCAATGGACACAAGACATTAGGAGGTAGGGGAGGCCAGGGGAAGGTCAGTGGGGGGAGGGGGGAGACATATGTACTACTCTTTGTAATATTTTAAGCAATAAAACAAAATTTAAAAAAATTTAAAAAACGTTTTTAAGATTATCCTGATACTTAAACTTCTTTCTGTCTTTAAAGCTCAGTCAGCGTCAAGCCCCAAGAAATTCCCC
>PVJC01025337.1:0-24293 GCA_004026665.1 Murina feae | reverse complement strand
CAGGGTCAAATGGGAGTCCATTTTTAATTTTTTGAGGAGACTGCATACTGTCTTCCATAGTGGCTACACTAGTCTACATTCCCACCAGCAGTGCAGGAGAGTTCCTTTTTCTCCGCATCCTCGCCAGCACTTGTCATTTGCTGATTTGTTGATGATAGCCATTCTGACAGGTGTGAGATGATACCGCACTGTTGTTTTGATTTGCATTTCTCGTATAATAAGTGACTTGGAGCATGTTTTCATATGTCTTTCGGCCTTCTGTATGTCTTCTTTTGAAAAGTGTCCATTTAGGTCCATTGCCCATTTTTTGATTGGATTGTTTATCTTCTTTTTGTTAAGTTGTATGAGTTCCCTGTAAATGTTGGATATTAAACCCTTATCAGTGATATCATTGGCAAATATGTTCTCCCATGCAGTGGGTTGTCTTGTTGTTTTGTTGATGGTTTTCTTTGCTGTGCAAAAGCTTTTTATTTTGATGAAGTCCCATTTGTGTATTTTCTCTTTTGCTTCTGTTGCCCTAGGAGCAGTATCAGTGAAGAAATTCCTTCGGCACATGTTTGCAATTTTGCTACCTGTGTATTCCTCTAGTATTTTTATGGTTTCCCATCTTACGTTTAAGTCCTTTATTCATTTTGAGTTTATTTTTGTGTATCATGTAAGTTGGTGATCTAGTTTCATCTTTTTGCATTTATCTGTCCAATTTTCCCAACACCATTTATTGAAGAGACTGTCTTGACTCCATTGTGTGCTTTTGCCTCCTTTATCAAATATTAATTGGGCATAGTGGTTTGTTTAGGCATTTTCAAGATGTGTCTTTCATAGGATATGACATTTCTTTCTTTCTTTTTTTTTTTTTTATCCTCACCTGAGGATATGTTTCCATTGATTTTTAGAGATTGTGGAAGAGAAGGGAAACAGAGAGAAACATCAAAGTGAGAGGAACACTTTGATTGGCTGCCTCTTGTATGAGCCCTGACCTGGGCCCCGGCCAAGGAGGAGCCTTCAACCTAGGTACATGCCCTTGGTCAGAATTGAACCCAGACCCTGCAGTCAGCAGGCTGAGGCATTATGCACTGAGCCAAACTGGCTAGGGCAGGATATGACATTTCTTAGCCCTCCAGCAGTGGACCTTCATTATTTTTCTCCAGCAGTGTGGTGGAAAAACCCTAGATGCCTTTTTGGATTCTTCTTACCCAAGTTACTAAGAATATTACCAGTGGCATACAGGGAGCTTAGACAATGAGCATTAAGAAAAGGTGTTTCCTCTGTAGTTCGCTCTGATCACCATCTTCACCCTTGCCCCTCTAATCCCAGCTCCACCCCTACACAGGCCTGTAGCCTCTGGCCTAGGATGCAGACCTGGGCAGAAGACCCCCAAACACCTGCAATCGCCAGCTCCACCCCTAACCATGCCTGTAGTCTTTGGCCTAGGATGCAGGCCTGGGCAGAAGACCCCCAAACACCTGCAATGGCTGGCTCTGCCCCTTCCCAGACCAGGGATCTCTGTGGGAGGCTGCAGGCCTGGGCAGAAGACCCCACAATCCCCGCCATGATCACTAGCTCCACCCCTTCCCAGGTTCCTGCAATTGATGGCTCTGCCCCTTGGTCCCCCCTGCCTCCTCTACCACCTGCCTGACAAATAGTCCTGGCTATTTCAGTTCCGGGACTGAAGTGGACTGGGCACTGCCATCGTAGTTGAGTTAATTTGCATATTTGCTCCTGATTGGTTGGTGGGTGTGACTTGTGAACATGGCTTGTGGGTATAATGAAGTGGGGATCTGAAGCAGGGGGTCTCCCAGGGGTGGGGATGATGGAGCCCCTAAGCGCTAGGATGCTTACATGCACAACTCCGGAGACCAGGTTCTGTGACACAGGTCTAATTTTATTGAGGAAGTACAGGTCTAATTTTATTGAGGCAGTATATATAACGGATGTGGCCAATCATGGAATGCCACATCTTCTTAAGGAGCCAATGAGCATGAAGGTCAGGGTACTGTGTACGTGGCTCTAGGAGGGGCTCAGGCGGGCGTTGCCATCTTCCTGGTTTGCCAGAAAGATCTGAATTGCTGGAGTGTGCTCACAGCATTGCATCAGCCACTGCACGGAGATAAACCTCTTGTGCTCTATCTATATCTCCCCCTTTCTATTTTATTAGCGTCTGTTGGATGTGGTATAATCATGGCCTATTGTGCTGTTATGTGGGCTATCATGGTGAATATATAGCAGAAGAGGAAGAATGCTATGAGGAATATACCAGCTAAGGTAGCCCAAATGAATAGATTAGGGGGTTTAACCAAAAAGTGAAGTGGCTTAATATAGCCCTGTAGGAAGAGCACAGGAGGTTTATCTCAGTGCAGTGGCTGATGCAATGCTGTGAGTAGACTCCAGCAGTTCAGATCTTTCAGGCAAACCAGGAAGATGGCAACGCCAGTCTGAGCCCCTCCTAGAGCCACATACACAGTACCCCAACCTTACACTCATTGGCTCCCTAAGAAGACGTTCCATGATTGGCCACCTCCACTATATATACTGCTGTACTTCCTCGATAAAATTAGACCTGCATCACAGAACCTGGTCTCTGGAGTCGTGCATGCAAGCGTCCTAGTGGTAGGGGCTCCGTCGTCCTCACCCCTGGGAGACCCCCTGCTTCATCGCCCCACATTATAGGGTGAGCCCTTCTGCCTCAGGAATCTCTCCTCTGGAGGTGCCATGTCTCCTCTTCAAGTGAGAGGTCCTCCATCTCCGCCACTGGTGGGGTGACCAGTCTCCAACTCAACTCTTAAGACATGTGGCTTGAGGTCTCTCACTGGAATCCAGAGGGGGTGTCTCTCGCCTTCTGGGAAGATACAAGCAAAACCTCTCCCCTGGGTGGAATAGGGGGTTTAGGGCCTCTGTTGATATAGATAGACTGTTTCTTACCCAATTAATCTGGCCACAGAGCTCTTGTAATTCGTGTAAGGTGAGTGAGTCCAGGATGGCTAGTTGAGGAGCTATAGAGGTTAATTGTTAGCAGCTGTGGGGTTGATGTTTACTGGAAAGGCTTGAGGGGGTTTCCTTAGTTCTGAGGGTAGAGAAGCCTATAGCTTTCCCAGTGTGGACTGCATAAGCACTATTGGAAAAGATATTAACTGGATTGTCCTGACAGTATAGAAGTGCGTATATCACCACACGTAATTGCCCAACTTGTACTGAGCCTGAGTACTGGTATTTTAGGTAGGTTTATTGGTTGTAGAACCTGGAGGTGGAACTGTCTTCCCTTCCCCCAAAGGTGCGGGCTCGGCAGTAGGCTTTTTGGTTCCATTTTTGTCCGAATCCTTCCTTCATGAACCTCGGCACAACTTATACGCTTGAGTACTTTCTCCCAAGTGCCTGGGTTCCATACGGGGGCTTCTAACAACCAGGGATTAAAGTGTAATTTACACAATACAAGCTTTCCTATTAATTTCAACACAATGTGTACAAAATATGATAATTTTACTACTTTGTCATATACTGGCAACCTTTTTAACATCTAAAGACTAGTTATTGCAATTTTAGGACTTACTTGTCCATTATATACACAGCAAAACAAAATGCATATAACATATAAAACGCTTTATCTGAAAATATCCAAATATGAACACACTAGCATATTACCTTTTGCAATTCTTTTCCTCCCACCTCCTCCAAACTACTGAACAAAATCTACTATAGTATATTGCTCACAGAGGTGGTTTAACAATTCCATTACCAAAAGATACTACCTCTAAATTTAACATACGTTGGGCACTTCTAAACATCTAGATGGACTAAATGTTTCAGAGGCACTCCCACAGCATCTGGAGTTCCTTTTCTGATATCTTAACTCGCCTACTCTGCAAAATGGTGTGGAGAGCTCACTCCTGAGGGGTGCATGCTGCAGGGGGAAACATTGCCCATGTTGCAGAGGGTCACTCACCCGGTCCGATGTTCTGGGGGTCCCATGTTCAGGCGCCATATGAAGCAGTGGGTCTCCCAGGGGTGAGGATGACGGAGCCTCTAAGCGCTAGGACGCTTGCATGCATGACTCTGGAGACCAGGTTCAGTGACGCAGGTCTAATTTTATTGAGGAAGTACAGCAGTATATATAGTGGAGGTGGCCAATCATGGAACGTCTTCTTAGGGAGCCAATGAGCGTGAAGTTTGGGGTACTGTGTAAGTGGCTCTAGGAGGGGCTCAGGTGGGCGTTGCCATCTTCCTGGTTTGCCAGAAAGATCTAAATTGCTGGAGTGTGCTCACAGCATTGCATCTCACACTGCACCGAGATAAACCTCCTGTGCTCTATCTACAGCAGTCAATTTGCATATTACTCTTTTATTAGATTAGATAACATTCTGATAATGTGCCTTATTTTGATGCTACAATTACTGCAAGTAAAGCAAAGATTCCTCAGAATTATTAACTCCTTCTCCATTAAGTAAAATGTTTTAGCTATTTTTTCCCTACTTAAAATACACTTTCTTATTTTAAAATATTTTATATATATATACATATATGTACATGTATGTATGTATATACAAGTTTATGTATCTAACTTCTAAGAGTCTGCAGTAGAAAAGAAAGGCAAACCAACTTAAACACTCTTTTTTCCATGATGCCTTAAAAATTCTGAATAGGATTACCTTTGACAAGCTTAAGGAATAGTATCCTTTCAGACAGACTGAGAAATTTGCCCATATAGTAGTTTTCTTTTCAGTTTGGTATCACCTCACTCCCTGTTTCAGATTTTCCAGAGTTTCTGGGCAGAAAGAAAGGTGAAAATTCGCTAAAAACCTGAAGTACCATTAACATTTGGTACATATCAAAGCTTCTACTTACGCATTTAAACATAATGAATTTCTCAGAAAGGCAATTATCAGAGGCACTGACTTCGACAGGAGGCACAGGAGGCAAAGACAGTTGAGTGGCAGTTTGCTTGGTTCTGTGAGTATGAATTGTGCACAAATGATCCCCTCCTTGCTTCTGAGCAGGACAGCAGCCCCAGTTCAAACAAAGCACTTACACAGCTGCACCTGTGGGTTGCCAGAGCCTTCTAGGACAGGATCCTGGCTGCCAGACAAACTCTGACGGAAGGTTCATTTAATAAATGCTTCCAAGTCAAAAAGCCATTTTTACTGGGCTAGTTTCAAGCAAATCACCACCAAGGCTTAAATTCCCCATCTCACACTGCCATCTACTGTCTAATGCCTGGTGTCCAATGAAAGGGGAAAAAAAGAAACACAGAACTCTGACCATCACGAGATTACTCATAAACTCATTTCAGTCTGATTTTAATTATAATAGAATATGACCGTTTTTATGTTCACCAACGACACTACTTTTCACTGCACAGAGTCATATAAAATGTATGTGGACCAAAACCACACTATTCAACCTCATGTGAGTTAAAAATATTATTGTCTCTATTGTAAAATAATTAGAACCACCAAATAATATTTAGGGACAATAGACCGAAGAGATCTTGACTGAGAATCTTTGCTTCATTTTTGTAACTATAGGAAAACAAAGCTGCTTAGAACTACTGGACTTCCTTAGCATTAATGTGGCCCTCAAGTTTTAACCATACTAGACCTTGGCAGCTAACAAGAGTCTCCATAAGTAGATGGCCAGGACTAGGCAATGCCAGTTAGCCATCAACATTTAAGGCTGCATTCACTCATTGTAGACTATTGATTTATTTGAGCCTCCCCAATCAATTTCCTCCTTTTACCATTGGTGAGATCATTTCCTAAGACTGAGCTCTTCCACTTTTATTTTTCTTTCTTTTTACATTTTTTTTTTTTTCGAAGAGGATGGGAGAGGGAAAGAGAGATGAGAAAATATTGTTGATTGTCTGCCTCCTGCATGCCCCACACTGGGGATTGAGACCGCACCCTGGGAATGTACCCTGACAGGGAGTCGAATCATGATCTTCTGGTTCCTGGGTCGATGCTCAACCACTGAGCTACACATGTTTAGCAAAGGCTCTCCCACTTTTAAATCAGCTGGCCCCAAACCAGCTGTACCATCATATACTTCAAAGAGGAAATTCCCAACCATCACTGCCACGTAAAAGCATTTTGTGGTATAACTCTATTACTCACTCACAATTTCATCATGCACCACCTCTTAGTTGTTGTTGTTGCTTATGTTTTGTTCTGTTCTTTATGAAGGGCATCATAGAGTCATAAAACAAGTTCTATATTAGGAGCCCATAAAGCTAGTCTTCATCATGGCTCTGCCAATTACCATAGTGATTTATGACTTTGAGTAAAGCACTCATTTGCAAATTTCAGTGTCCATTTTACTACTTGAATATAAAAATAATAATTATTTCTCTTCCTGCATCAGTGGTTGAAATAATACAATTTAAATAAGCTATACAAAAGTAAACTATCATTAATATTGATATCATAACTTGGCTTTTCGTGTGTGGTTTTTCATTTAAGTTCTGCTTCCAATTTCACCACAGAATCTAAAACTGTCTTTTGACTGTAGCTGGTTTAGCTCAGTGGATAGAGTGTTGGCCTGTGAACTGAAGGGTACCAGGTTCCATTCCAGTTAAGGGCACATGTGCTGGTTTTCAACCTCAATTCCTAGTAGGGGGCATGCAGGAGGTAGACAATCAATGATTCTCTCTCATCATTGATGTTTCTCTCCCTCCCTCTCTCTTCCTTTCTGAAATCAATATAAATAATTAAATAAATAAATAGTATTTAGAACTGTGTTTTGCATGAAGTTGGCATTTCTCAAACATATCATAAATTGATTTCTCTAAAACTTACTAGGAAATCCAACTCTCTACATGGTAGCACTATGTTCTCTAGAGAGTATTGATATTAATATTTTAACTTTAAATAGTGTTCTGGTAAATAAAAAAGAGCTGACATAAGGACAAAACAAGATGTTTTTCATTGAAAGCCTCCCCATACTTTTACTATTTAAATTTTCAAAATCCATTTTAACTCCTATCAAATGTGCTTTTGAAAAGGTGTCCAAAATAGAACAATAAGATACATTTATTTGTTTTGAGTTAAAATATAGCAAGCTTTTCTTCTCTGGAAAACCACAATTGCACAATAAGGGAAAAGTCAAAATTTCCAGAGTTGCAAACTAAGATTTTTAGGCCACCCATTATAAAGTAAACAGTTTTTAAAATCTTGAAACAACGGACAAATATATTTTAAAAACCACTATGTATTAAATAATAAAAATAGAATTTGTGTATGTGTATGTATATGTCTGTGTGCATGCAATGGTTATTCCAGGAAGAAATCTATGTTAATGTATATAGATTCATTTATTCCCATTTTGATTATAGTTACACATTCTCAAGGCACTATGGGTTAAAATTATAGTCAACAACTCTGAAATTGACAAAGAAAAAGAACAGCCTTTAATGGGTTCAAACTCATGTCACTGACATCACCATCATGCTGTTTGCTGAAAATCTCTACTACTAACAATTATCTGCTAAATATGTTCCAATTCCTATTGCTTTCCATTTAAACTAGTGAATTCTACTCTCTTTACTATTAATTAAGTCTATATATGACATAAATAGGCTCACCTATGAGAACTTGCTAAGATAAAATAGAGGAAAAAACAGGAACCCAGGGGAGGGAGATCAGATAGGACATGGAGAATTTTTCTGGCTCCAGGCTTGCCTGTAAAGAGACCAGCTAGAGATCTAAAATCACACCATTCAATGGGTTGTGCAACTGTTAGACAAGATCCCATGTTTCAGGATCTAGAACTGAATCAGATTTGACTCTGGATTAGGTGGTACCTGCAGATGGAAGAAATCTATATTGGGGAAGATGAGGGGATGTGGCATCTAAACCAGTGTTCCCCAACATGAGTCAGTGAGTGTCAGAGTCCCAGGTGGGCATCTTAAAACACAGATTGCTGAGCCCCAACTCTGGAGTCTCTGACTCAGTAGGCCTGAGGAGGGGCCTAGTATTTGCATTTCTATCAACTTCCTAGGTAGTAATCTCTAGAGCACACTTTGAGTGCCACTGATTTAGGATAAAATCACTTTGGAGACCCCTGCCAATAATAGGAGACTAGACTATGTTACTACTATTCTGAATATTTCTGAAATATCTCAGCAAAGTACTCCTTATTTTTCCTATGTGAATTATATATAGTAGTTACTATTCCTTTACTTTTGAACCATAAACTATATTATAACAATAAAGACTTTCAATTCTATATTAGAACTAGAAGGGAGAAACAAGAAGTTAGGGACAGGTCTTTTTTATTTTTTTTCATTTATCTTTTTTCTTACTTTACTATATTTTAACTAGAGGCCCAATGCATGAAATTTGTGCAAGGGGCTTGGCCCTTGCAGCCACGGTGGCTTGCCTCAGCCCTCGCAGCCCTGGCTTTGTCCAAAAAGTTGTCTAGTAGTTTGTTCAGCTGTCCAGTCTAACTTAATTAGCATATAATGATTTTATTATTATAGAAGACTAGAGGCCTAGTGCATGAAATTTGTGCACTGGGGGGTGTCCCTCAGCCCAGCCTATACCCTCTCCAATCAGGAACCCCTCAGAGGATTTCCAACTGACAGTTTAGGCCTATCGTGGGATCAGGCATCCCTCCCACAATCTGGGACTGCTGGCTCCCAATTGCTCAACTGCCTGCCCACCTGACCACTTGATCACCCCCTAACCATTCCCCTGCCAACCTGATTGACACCTAACTACTCCCCTGCTGTCACAATTGTCCCCAACTGCCCTCTCCTGCAGGCCTGGTTGCCCTCAACTGCCCTTCTCTGCAGGCCTGGTTGACCCCAACTTCTCTCAACTGCAGACCTGGTCCCTCCCAACTGCCCTCTCCTGCTGGCCATCTTGTGGCAGCCATCTTGTGATCACATGGGGGTGGCCATCTTGTGTGAGGGCATGATGGTCAATTTGCATGTCACCTCTTTATTATATAGGATTATCTTTTACCTCTCTCCCTTCTTACATTAAGGGATTCTGTCTTTTGTCTTTAATGTACTGGCCTAATCCAATAGCAAATAGTTTAATAAAACTTTGTAAAATAAATTAATTTTAAGTAAATTTAAATGCATGAAAGTATGAATGAATGAAATAACCAATTAAAGGCCTATGTATATTGGGAAAATAAGCAGAGATGCATCCAATGTTAAGAGCTAGGTTAAAAAAAATAAAAGATGCAGTTTGGAATCTCATTTAGTTTGTAGCGTAGTGGAGAAGAGATATATCTTAACTAATAAAAGCGTAATATTGAAATTAACCATTTCTCTGGGACAGGGTAAGCCACACCCACCAGCCAATCAGAGCTGCTGTATGCAAATTAGCCCAGCCAAGATGGCGGAGGCTGCAGCCCCAGTGTGCGGCTTCTCCGGGGCTGCGGCCTCCGCCATCTTGGGAGCCTCTGTCCTGGGAAGGCATCCGGCGTCTTGGGCCTGTGGATGCCTTCCCCAGTGGGAGCCTGGGGTAGGGAGGAGGTGTGGGGACCAGGCTGCTGGACCCCGAGGCCCCCGCCCGGGAGGCCATGGGGTGGCCAGCGCCATCCCACCATCGGCTTCCCAGGTGGGTGGCCCGGAGGGTCAGTAGGAACTGTGGCCAGCCTGAAAACTGCCCTCAGCCCCTCACCCAGGCTTGCCACACCCCCTGGGGTGAGGGTCTCCACTGGGGAGCTTGGCCAGCCTGCAAACAGACATTGGCTCCTCACCCAGGCTGGCCAGGCTCACCAGCAGGTGGACATCCCCAGGGGGGTCCCAGACTGGGAGAGGGCACAGGCCAGGCTGAGGGACCCCCCCCCCCCCCCCCCCCGTCCAGTGCACAAATTTTTGTGCACCGGGCCCCTAGTTAAAGACATAATTACCAATGTCAAAATGAACTGTGAAGAAGAAACCCATGGTGCATGGAAACACAGGTCTTCTATGGCAGTGTGGGCAGGCATGGAATGTTCCTTTGAGTTCTAAGCAAGAAGTGGAAATTCTCCAGACCTATGTTGTAAATAAGTGAATATGAAAATGAAAATTTTCCTATATATGAAATACAAAACATGTGAATTTGTAGTATAAGCAATGCCACTAATAAATGTTGGCCTAGAGCCATAAGACTACATGTTCTTCCAAATGTCATCAGGTTAATAGATATTACTACTCAACAGAAGTCTAGATTTTTGTTAATTTTATCAAAATTAAAACATTGTAGGAAAAAAACAACTCCAACATTACTAGTGAGTACTTAGTTGTGAGAAAGAGAAAAGGAATAGCAGTAAAAGGAATAGCAGTAACATGTTTATTATAACTGATATTTATTGTCTCAAATCATGTTAAAGCATGGATTACTTCAAATACTCTAATTATATGCTCTGGATCAGATCTAACTCTTGCTAAGTCTATTACAGTAAAGTAAAAGCATAATGAGTCTAATTCTATCGTTACTTTGGCTCTTGCTAGCACAACTTAAAAGTTTATTTAAAACCAAGCAAATGCTACTTTTAGGGGACATTTTTGGCAGAAAGGCCATATTAAGCACAATGATGTGATAATCCACCATAAAAAAGAACTTGACTTATTATAAAAAGAAAAGTTAAGTCAATATGGCTTATAAAAATTGTGTTATTCAAACAAATTTATTCTCTGGACAGCTGATGTTCCATTGGTTCCAAGTGAAAATAATTGATAGTTTGCACCTGGTTAATTGAAAACCTATTAAAAAGAAGAAAAACATATATTTGGAATTTTTAAAATTAATATATGTTACTATTCTACTTTTATATTTTGTCAGAATTTTAGCAAGCTTCCCATAACATACTGTATTAAAGAAACTGAAAAAAAGAAAAGATTTCTCTGTGGAATTTCATGATCAGGAATAAATTTCAGACTCCATTATTTCAATGAGCATTCACTACTGAACACCTGTTTGAACAAGGTGCTTGGTTAGCCACAGGGAAATGGGGTAACATTTAAGGTATAGGCAAAAGTATGCAAAGGTTTATAAAGTTAAAAAGACAGTGATACACTCAAGAAATTAGTATGACCAGAAAATAAGATTAGTGTGGGAATGAAGTGATTGTTGATTGAGGAAAATAACCTGCAGAGAAAGTAAAGGGTAGCTTATCAGCTATATTATATCGTATTTCATATTTTGTTTCCCTAAGCACAGACCCTGAGACAAGACCTTGGGTATGGGTAGTTCATTGAAGAGTTGATTTCAGGATATACAAGTGAGAAAGAGGTGGGAGTGAGATAAGGAAAGAAGACATTAAAAAAAAAAAAGGGTCTGTTAATTTGGTGGTTATGGCTATGGGCGACAGGTCTGAGAATCATCCCACGGAAGGCGTTGGAGCTGGGATGGCTGAGGCATTTATTCGTTGTTCACGGGTAGCCCTAGTGGGGTCACTGAGCGTTGAGCTAGTTGCCATTGTACTAGGGAAAGCCCTCATGTAGGGATTAGCAGAAATAGATCATTTGCCTGATAGGGGAAGCCACCAGCTTGCCAAAAACTATCCACAAATTTAGAAACTCAGATGAATTTAAAAAAAAAAAAATACAGGGTGGGCTGGACATTAAAAATGCTGCTACAACATGTTACTGTTTTAATGTTAAAGCGTTTTAAGCAATGAAGGGACATAATCAGAATTATGATTTGGTAAGTTTATTCTAGCTCTAATGAAATCACTCAATTGAAGTTGAGCACGATAGGAGACATTAACTTGTTAGAAATCCAAATACGTTATAATGATTCTAGCTAGAAAGAAGTAGAGTGAATCATGATCTGGTTTGAGACAGGATTGATTATATTGTGGATGAAGAATAAGAAGTTAGATCATGGGCCCTCCGGTGGAAAATGTCCAGGCCTGCACTCACCAGCCCTCCCACCCCCAAGTGCATGGACCCTGAAGGGGCTGTGGGCAGCCTGAAAATGGCCCTGAGCCCCTCACCCAGGCTGGCCAGGCATGCCAGCAGGTGGACATCTTTCCCGAGGTGTCCTAGACTGCAAGAAGGCACAGGCCAGGCTGAGGGACCCCTACCCCCTCAGTGCACAAATTTTTGTGCACCGGGCCCCTAGTATATATATATATAACTATAAGAACAAGAAGATTTTAACTTTTTATTGGCACAAACTTGAATGCTATTACACTGAAACTAATTCTTAGTCAATAATGGGTATTTTCTAGTTTTGCTGTCATTATATATACATTACACAAATTTGAAAAAAAACTCTGAACACCTGTTTGTCATTTTATACTACAAATACACTAGGAAAATGATTAAGACTTCCAGTACAAGACATTTATAAAACTATATGTTTATATAGTTTATAGCATTTTAATATACATCTTATCATAGGTTCATATCTTATGCCCTGGTTATTCCTCATGCAAATTAGGGGGGGGAAATTAAATATTTATATATTTAAATTTTAATATTATTAAAATTCACCTTCTTTTTTTAGTAACTAATTAAAATGTTCACATTCAAGTCTGAGAGTCAGAATTCTAACAACAAACACAGTGAGATGAGAATAACTGGTTATTAAACTGTCAGAAAAGCAACATCACAAATATTAACGAAACACCAAATAGAAAATAAAATATAATAAAAAGCCAAATTAAATGTGCCTTGAGTATTCTCTTAATATAAAATAACCTTTGCAGCTCAATTTTACAGTGTTCTATAAATAGTTATTTAACACAAGTTAGCTTCCCAAATTAGATGTAGAAAATAAGTTTTATGACCATTCTTAGGAATATTTTAAGATTTAAGAAAAATGGGTCTAATATGTATTAAATACAAAAATAGAAAGAATTAACAATTAGGTAATTATGGCACTCACCCATTTAATCCCTTATAATTCACTAGAAAAGCTCAATTCCTTCTCTCACTTTCTTGGTTTTATACACCTCCCCTTTGCCTTTAGCACACCACTAAAAACATATGCTACTGCAGGCACTGTTGAGAAGAACTGCACTGTGATATCTTCAACTGAGTCACAAAGGCATGACTCATACACAGCGTCGGTAGTCACTCCACCCTCAGCATAACTTTGGAACATCCAGAAATGTCTCCCAATAAAACAAATAGCTAGATAAGATAAAATAAAATAAAGAAACCCTCCCGAACATCTGTTCAATGATGATTGAAATTTGTTGATCAAGGAAAAATGAACTGTGATGTATAATGTACAATTCATCCTACAAAGTATTTCTCAAAAATACCATCTTTCTCCTCTACATCACCCAATTCTAGACCAAAGTAACTTGATTTCTGTCCTGAAAAACTTCAATCACAAGTCAACTGGCCCCCTGGAAACCTTGCCCTCTCCCCATTTGCCACTTGTTCTGCACAACAAACAGAAAGAGATTTTAAAAACCTAGATTTGATCATGTCACTCCACTGTTTAAAAATGTTTTATGGTTTCCTATTTGCCCTAGAATAAAGAACAAACTCGTGACCCTAAAATGAGGAACGAACTCATTTACATGGCCTGCAAGAGCCTAGCTCCTGACTGTTTTGTGAGCTTCGTGTTATATCGCTCCCCCTCTTGGCCTCAGTGCTCACACTCCGACAGCTAATCTTTCATTTCTCGCACCTGGGTGCACATTCCCACTGCTGGGACTTTGCAGTGTATCTTCAGTTCTGTGCATTCATTCTTCTCCTCTTAGTTACCTCCTACTCATCTTCCAGAGTTTAGCCCAGTTCCTTGAGACCACTCAAATACTAGCAGGAAGAGAGAACACATCCAGCAAATATCTGTTCAATGCCTGACAAAATTTAAAAAAGGAAAAAAAATAAAAACAGAAATTTACTTTTACCCACATTCAGAGATTTTTCTTAAAGAAGATTTAGGAAAAGAAGGTATAAGGGGAGTGCTAGATGGCACTGAGAACAGGTCTCTCTCAGTGCTATCTAAGACAGATAACCTACGAACCAAGAGAGTATCAGAAGCAGAGGCAAAGGTAGCTGGGAACATGCTTTTGCTGCAGTCTAATGCATGATTTATAATTAGGCACCAATGTACTACCAAGACAGAGAGGAAAGCCTTCCTGGCTTTACACCTCATAAGTACAGGTAGACAGGGCTTATCACTGACTCCAGGGCAAAGTTTATTTACAAGTCAGGCCCAGAGACATTGCTGGCCAGATGTGGGGTACCCGCATAGTGATTGAACATGCCTGTCTCCATGGCTGGCATGTCCCTGCCACTCCCAGCCCTACTTCCTACCGCTGCTTTTATACTCCTAGTGAGCAGAGGAGCCTCACTGCCCGCTCCGAGTCATTCATGGAACCAGAAATCTGGAAAGCGCATCTTCAAGACTGCTGCTATGTTTTCAAGGGGAAAAAAAGCAAGAAAATATTTACACATTAACATTTCTGCTCTGATTTCTTTTCCAGTTGAAATATTCTTATAAAGTATCAATTGAAATACTTCTGCTATACAGACAAGAAAATTGGGTTCAGAGAGCTGACTTATCCACACTCAGATCCCCAAACTGCATGGTCCAATGCTGTTCTCATGAAGACAAGCTTAGCTAGGTTGCCCTCCTATAGTCCATTAATGTTTAAAGATTTAATCTTTTTTATTTTTTTTTCAAAAATTGAATACTCATGTGCAGTTTTCTTTCACATTACAATCTCATTTTTATCCAATTTATCTCAGTACATGCTGTCTTTTAAATTATTTCCTTCCTTTAAAATGATGACTTTTGTGCCATACATTTTTGCAATCCTGGGTACATTTTCCATTTTACCCCATGCATGACATCCTTATCTGAGACGCAGTTCCTCAGTTTTGCATTTTAGTGTGAATATTTGTCTTTAATAAATAAATACAATAGAAGTGAATTTACCAAAATAACATGACTATTTTCTTATTTGTCTCAGTATAACAAAAGGATACTATATAATTTGCACTTACCTCAAATAGAATAAATTAAATTAAAATTTTGTTAAAATAGCAATAAACCTATACTCCTAAAGGCAGTACAAGTGTTTCAGCTTCATCTAATATCTTTCCATAGTTCTCATCAAATCCATATTTTGGAATTAATTAACAGCAAGAATAATATTTATTTAGTTTTACTATAGTCCAGATTCTTTTCTAAATATTTCACACGTAGTGTCTCATTCAATTCTTACCAAAGCTATGGGTACAGACATTGTTGTAAGTACATTTTGCAAGTAAGAAAACCAAGGCCCAGAGAGGTTAAAATACTTGCCTAATACCATGCAGATGGAGCCAGGATTTGAGCACAGGTGGCTTCACTCCAAGGCCTACACTCTGATCCACTATGCTGACTTCTGAGCAGAAATTATAGGAGGTGTTTCTTAAATGCTTCTGATGCCTTCTCTTCTGTAATAATTTTGTGGATAAGTAACATCAAAGACAATTTGTATTTCTTAAAAATAATACAAACTCAGCAATTTAGTGTTTTATTTTTCTCCCCAATTTCATAGCTGTGATACCTCTCAGCTACAAAAGAAAACAAACAAAAAAAATGACTTTTACCTTGACCTCATCATGTCTTCTTTATCTTCTCTTGACATATACTCTCTATTTTAATTGGTTCATAATTAATCCTTGTGCTTCGGGATTTGAATAGCATTAGAGTATTGGTAGTCAGTTTCTACTCGCTCATTTTTTTAAGCAATGTTGATTGAAAATTAATTCAATGTGGAAGAAAATGACGATGTAGCAGAGTGGCCTGTGGGTTCTCTAATTTAAAAATCCTATCAATTAGGGTCATAATTTCAACTAAAGTTTGCATATAGACACTAAAAATGGGTGGTCCTAGAGCCAAAAGAGACCGTCCATGCTCAGAAGAATCCCTTGTGTCAGTCAATAGAGATATTATTCTTTGGACAGAGGACAAAATATGTGTTACTGGCTTTGAATTTCTAGTTATATAATTTGAAACTGTTGAATACAATTGTGTCCTCTATGAGATCTTTAAAGCAATATTTGAGACCTGAGGAAAAACACACACACAAACACACAACTTTCTGAATGTTCCTGTAAAGCCAGCTCCCTGCTACAAAGATTTGAACATTTGATTAAGAATTAGATCTTACTGCTTTTCCCTTTCCCAGTGGGAGTCGTATTTTTTATCTCCTCAGAGTGAATAATTTCTAGTAAACTATATTTAGATTGTTCATAACAATCAAGTAATTATTATTTTTCTTATTCATAGATTTGATTTTCTTCTTTCAATATTTTGAAATTCATGTTTATCCTTTGTCTGATTGTCTGTACTTGAATTTCTGTCTTATAAATCTAAATATATTACATGGTAGATATGTGTTAATGATTCAATTGCTTTAACAATGGGCAATAACCATGAGAAAAAATATTCTTAGTTTACTTAATGCAAATCACCAACAAACAAAAGCTTTTTATATGTTTTCTTAGTTTCTAACATTGAAACATCATGCTAATACATTTAACAGTATATGCATCATTAAACTTAATTGCTAGTTTTATTTTTATTCCAAGTCAAATACTAGACAGAAACTAGACAAATTTTGAAATATAAAATCTTATTTTTTAAACTATAAATCATATGTATGTCATGAATACATTATTTACAAATCAGTGCATGTAGCTCTATCTAGTTCTGAGCAAGAATACATGTTTAATAAAATTCTGGGAAACACTGCAGTTATTAATATTAATTACTTTTGTCCCCGTTTTCAGAGATGCTAGTTGCACATTCAGAAGCCATTTCCATATTCTTAAATAGTTGAACAGTGAAGCTGTGCCCTTTTGCACATCTTGTATCTGTATCTGAACAAATAACTAATTCTGACCCGTAGCTTAGATTATTGGTCATTCTGCAGGCATATAAAACTGCTGGAAAGTCTCTTTTAAAAAGAAAGTTCACTTAGGGCATGTTTTTTCTTATGCTTATTTTATTTTCCCTTCTCTCTTTGCCCTTCAATGTGGATGTAATAGCTGGATCTCCAGCAGCCACCTTGAACTATGAGGCAATCTTGATATTTAAAACCACATGCTAAAAATGACAATATAGAATGAAAGAGCTGGGGTACCCAATAATATCATAGAGGTGCTTGCTCTTATTTTTGTGTGAAATAAAAATTCTTATATTTTTAAGTTATTTTTATTTTCTTAGGGGTTTTGTCCTCTTTTGATATGCAGTAAAACAATTCAAACTGATATATTCCTCCACCACAAAAGATAAAATGTTGTATGTAATTATGCCATTTTAAAATAAACTATATATAGTATAACTTATGACTGAAGTAATAGATATGTGACATTTACAAGTCTAGTATTATGTTTCTCTGTAACTTATTAAGTTGGGCTCTGCAAATATTTGGATATATATTTGTGAGGCATGAGGGTTGAACAAGATTGTATTCTCTGCTATTCAACCAACCTGGCATACTAGACTATTCAGAGTTGGCTGGGTAGATAGAGCTTTACTGTTGTATGTAACTCAGAAGTGAGAACATTTATAAATAAGTTGAAAATAGTTACCCAAATGCTGATTTTGAGGATTCTTTATCTCTCCCACAAATACTAAATATGCAAATTTCCTATGTCTCATTTTGTATATTGAATGTGAAAATTTCCAATCTTTCATTTTTATTTTTCCCTCCAGAAGAGTATATTTTTTCATTGGAGATATAAGATTGATAAGACATTTGCCTCTTTGTGTCATAAAATAGTTATGTTGTCAATCTTCTCACTGGCTGCTTCCTGTCACCATAGTCTACTTAGCTTCTAACAAGAAAATCAGAATAACCTTTCATGTGTTTCTAACCTATGTAGTCTAGAGTTGCCAATGCACAGGTTAAAACTCAGGAAGGCTGACCCCATGAGGCAGAAAAAAATCAAGCAAGGCTTGGAGTTATTGGTAACATTTTTAATATTCCTCTAGTTATAGTGTGGGAGAAAGAGCAAGGGCTCTCAAGTCAGACCTGATCTGAATTTTAACTGAAAATAAACTTGTGCAAGGTATTTTCTTCAAAGCTTAATCTTTTATGTGTAGGAGTGCAGGAAACAATATCCTTATAGGAGTCCTTTGAAAATTAAATGAGATAAATTATATAGAATCAACACAGATGTGGCAAATGGAAGCTATTGTATATAGGCTCTTTCATTCCTCTTTCATTTGACATGGTTTGCATTCCACTTCTTCTATCCTAGTTTTATCACTACCCTTCTATTCCAGATCCTTGTTTCAATATAACAAAAGGGTACTATATACTAGTAATTTATATTTACCTCAAATAGAGGTAAACCTATGGTGTTATAGATTAGCTAGTTGCTTAACCAGCAAAACCCAAAAACTTAATTCAGTAAGTGTTATTTCATGCACAATTTTGATATTAAGTGATTTGTCCTGTTCTCCGTTAGACAGTTGCGTCTTGCTGAGAATTCACTATTCTGTGAATAGTGGCTGGCTGATCTATATTGGATCAACTCTGTTCCACACAGTCTCTCAGCCACAGCTGCCTATCACAGGTACATGGCACTGGCCCAGAGTTTCCAGGGAGCAAGATCCCTAAAGGCCTAAGCTTGCAACTGCCACAGAGTCTACCACATATGCTGGGCCAAGGCAAGTCACAGGGCCAGCCCACATGCAGGAAGTGGAGAAATAGGCAAATCCTGGTAAAAGAGCTTTAAAATAAAGTTGTAAAGGGCAAGATATAGGGAGGAGTAGGGAACTATGATGACCATTTCTGTAATCTACCGTAGCTCTCATCAATTTATCGGTCTTTCAGCCTTTTAATCTCTCTTCCCAACAGCTTGTTTTTTGCACTATTATTTTCAAATCGGGGCCCACACACGCTCGGGAGTCTAGGAGTTTAAAATTAAAATGTTAATGTTTATTTTGCATAACAACCTAAAAAGGATATTTACAATTTTGAAAGATAAAATACCTATTTTGCAATGACATCTTCCAATTTAAAGGCATCTTTGGACATCCTTTCATTCTTAATCTGGGTTTCCCCAGGAGCCAGGCCTAAGACAAAGTTTTGCTTGTGGTTGCTCATTGAGGAATGTGATCTCAGGTAGAAAAAGCCCATGTTGTGGAAATAACAATCTTGAAATAAAAAATCTTAACTAATAAAAGCGAAATATTAAAATTAACTGTTTCTCCGGGACGGGGGTAAGCCACGGCCACCAGCCAATCAGAGCTGCTGTATGCAAATTAGACCAGCCAAGGTGGCGGAGGCCGCAGCCCCGGTGTGCGGCTTCTCCAGGGCTGTGGCCTCCGCCATCTTGGGAGCCTCCCGCCTGGGAAGGCATCCAGCGCCTTGGGCCTGCAGATGCCTTCCCGGGTGGGAGCCTGTGGGCGGAGGCAGGGACCAGGCCGCTGGACCCTGCGGCCCCTGCCCGGGAGGCCGTGGGGTGGCCAGCGCCACTGCAGCCTCGGCTTCCTGGACGGGAGCCTTCCGGGGCGCAGGGACCAGGCAGCCAGACCCCTGAGGGCCCCGCCCGGAAGGCCATGGGGTGGCCAGTGCCACCCCAGCCTCGGCTTCCTGGGCGGGAGCCTTCCGGGGCACGGGGACCAGGCGGCCAGACCCCCGCAGCCTCCGCCCTGGAGGCCGTGGGGTGGCCAGCGCCACTCCAGCCTCGGCTTCCCAGGAGGGTGGCCCATAGTGTCAGTGGGAGCTGTGGCCGGCCTGAAAACTGCCCTCAGCCCCTCACCCAGGCTTGCTACACCCCCTGGGGTGAGGGTCTCCACTGGGGAGCTTGGCCAGCTTGCAAACAGACATTGGCCCCTCACCCAGGCTGGCCAGGCACACCATCAGGTGGACATCCCCAGAGGGGTCCCAGACTGAGAGAGGGCACAGCCCGGGCTGAGGGACTCCCGCCCCCCCCCCCCCAGTGCACAAATTTTTGTGCACCGGGCCCCTAGTATTATATAAATAAACATCCGCCACACACCTATTAGAATGCCCAAAATCTGGAACACTGACAACACCAAAAGCTGGGGAAGATGTGAAGTAATAGAAATGCTCATTTATTGCAGGCAGGAATGCGAAATGATACAATCACTTTGGAAGACAGTTTGATGGTTTCTTATAAAACTAAACCTACTCCTGCCTATGATCCAGCAATCATGTTCCTTGGTCTGTATCCAAAAGAGCTTAACTCATGTCACACAGAAACCTGCACATGAATGTTTATAGCAGCTTTATTCATAGTTACCAAAATATAAAGGAAACCAAGATACCCTCTAGTAGGTAAATGAATAAAGTTTCATACATGCAGACAATAGAATATTACTCATAACTGAAAAGAAGTGAACTATTAAGCCATAAAAAGACATGCAGGACACATAAATGTATGTTACTAAGTGAAAAAAAGCAACGCTGAGAAGGCTGTATACTACATATATGATTCCATACTGCATGATATGACGTTCTCCAATGACTATGGAGACTGTGAAAATATCAGTGGTTGCAAGTGGTCGAAGGGTAAGGAGGAGAGGAGGGAAAAGGCAAAGCACAAAGGACCTTATGAGCAGTGAAAATGCCCTGTGTCATACCATGATGAAAGATATGCATCATTGTGCACTAAACCAGTAGAATGTACTACAAAAGAGTGAACCTGAACAGTAATGTAATCTATGGCCTTTGAGTAACTATGTGTCAATGTAGGTTCACCAGTTTGTAACCAATGTGCCATTCTGGTAGTAAACATTGACAACTAGAAGCCCAATGCATGAGATTTATGCAAGAGGAGGCCTTCCTTCCCATGGCTGCCAGCACCGGCTTTGCTCTGGCACCCAAGACCTGGGTTTCCCTCACAGCCCTGGCTTTGTCTGGAAGGCTGTCTGGTCTAATTAGCATATTATGCTTTTATTATTATAGACTAGAGGCCCGGTGCACAAAATTTGTGCACAGAGTGGGAGTAGGGGGTGGGGGTGGTATCCCTCAGCCCAACCTGCACCCTTTATAATCTGGGACCCCTTGAGGGATGTCCGACTTCCTGTTTAGGCCCAATCCCACAGTGGGATTGGACCTAAACGAGTAGTCGAACATCCCATTCACAATCCAGGACTGCTGACTCCCAACCTCTTGCCTGCCAATTGCCCCTAACCACTCCTCTGCCAGCCTGATCAATGCCTAACTGCTCTTGTGCCAGCTTCATTGCCCCTAACTACCCCCCCCCTGTCAGGTTGATTCCCCCCAACTGTCCTTTCCTGCAGGCCTGGGTCTTCCACAACTGCCCTCCCCTGCAGGCTTGGGTCCCCCCCAACTGTCATCCCCCCCCAACTGCCCTCCCTTGCTGGCCATCTTGTGGCGGCCATCTTTGACCACATGGAGGAAGCCATCTTGTGATGGTCAATTTGCATATTACTCTTATATTAGATAGGATGAGGAAGGCCATGCATTTGGGGAACAGGGGTAATGGGAAACATCTGTACCATCCTCTTAACTTTGCTGTGAACCTAAAATTGCTCTAAAAGCATAGTCTTTAAACTACACACACACACACACACACACACATATAATTATACAAAATATTGAAATAAATATATAAAATACAAAAATAATGTATATAATTACATAAAACTAGGGGCTTGATGCACGAAATTCATGCACGGGGGGAGGGTGGGGGTCCCTCAGCCCAGCCTGCCCCCTCTCACAGTCCAGAACCCCTCAGTGGATGTCCTATGATGGTCCCAGTCTGGCAGGCGCCTTTTGTGTGTGTGTGTGTGTGTGAGTGTGTGTCACCACTGGGGACCTTCCCCCAGCCACATCTGAGGCTCAGAGCAGTCCTCCTATGTGTGTCTATCTGCTGGGGGCTGCCCCCAGGCACACCATGGAGGCTTGGAGCAGGCACCCCCTGTGTTGATCTCTCAGACTCTTGCCCTCCCCTGCATGTTGTTCTCTTTTTTGAGCTGTGGCCAGGGCTCGGTGCTGCCTGCCTGCCAGGCTTGCCTACTCCCCATCTTCCTCCAGCCACTGAGAAGTGGGGGAAACCCTGCCTGTTCACTGCCTCATGGTCAGGCCAGCCTTTTCCCGCTCCCCAATCCCCACAAGGGGATTGGGGAGCCAGCCAGGCAGGCAGCTGGCGCCCAGGGGCCTTGCCGTGGACCCAAGCCACCTTTCTCCCACTCCTCAGTCCCCTTGCCCTGCTCCTCAATCCCCTTGCGGGGATCGGTGAGCGGGAGAAAGACGGCTTGGTCCAATGGTGAGGCAGCCAGTGCCAGCCATCTTGGCTGGGTTAATTTGCATATAACCGCTCTGATTGGCTGGTGGGCGTGGTTTAGGCATCCCAAAGAAATGGTCAATTTCAATATTATGTTATTATTAGAGTAGATATATATCCTATCATATATATGTTGCTAGGTATTAAGGAGGAAGAGGGGTGGGAGGGAAGTGGGGGTGGCAATAAATAGTATCCTTGTGATAATGAAAATGTTTTCTATCTTAACAGTATTAATGTCAACATCCTGGCTGTGAGTGTGTACAATACAGCTATAACATGTTAACATTAAGGTAAACTGGATAAGGGCACATGGAATCTTCATAGATTATATCTTATACTGCTTGTGAATTGACACCTATTCTATATAATAAAAGCCCAGTGAAATGATGGAACAACTTGAACAACCAGAGACCAGAATGATTGGGGACATAACTGGCCTGCAAATCACCCATGGCCCCTCACCCAGGCCGGCCCCAATACCCAGTGGGGATCCCTACCCCGAACTGGGGCTCCCATCAGGGCAGGACAGCTGGCCCCTACCTGCGCACCAGGCCTCTATCCTATATAATAACAGGATAATATGCAAATTGACCCTAATAGTGGAATGACCAGAACGACCACTGGACCAGTCACTATGAGGTGTACTGACCACCTCTCAAGTCCTTTTCCTCAGCTGGCAGGCTCCAATTGCCTGATGGCAAATGGGGAACTGGGGGTGGGTGGTGGGGGATGTGAGGGGCACCAGGCCAAGGCCCCCGCCCCACACACAGAAGGTGACCTGCAGTGGGGTCAGGGCCAGCAAGCAGGCAGGAACATCTGACCTCTCAGTCCCTTCCCCCAGCCATCAGGCACCAATCCCCCAGTGGTGAACCAGGCAGGGGTTGGGGCCGACTGTGGGCAACTAGGAAAGATGGCCCTGATCACAGGCCAGGTCTAGGGACCATACCTGTGCATGAATTTCATGCACTGGGCTTCTAGTCTTAAAATAAAAAGTTTAACTTAAAAGAGTGTATATATCAACAATAATCTCATTATTTTCTTCTATAATGTGTCTAAATAATTTTTATTTGTTGCTAAGTTATAACCAAGTAAGGTTATATTTATTGCTTCCAGAATATACTATATCTCATTGTATAAAGAGTTTGAAATTATTTTCAAGAAGAGAGAGGTTGACAGACAGACAGATAGATGAAGAGAGGGAGAGAGGCAAGAAAAAAAACCAAACCTCAGACCGTCACTACTTTATTATTTTCTTTTTGTTAATTTTATAGTAAATTATTTAAAGACATCTTTTTTCTGTACTTTTTCCCAGTAGTAATTTTGTATTTAATTCAAATCCAAGTATTTTAAGAAGCATAATATGTTCTATTTTATTCTAATGGTTAAGAATAGAAATAAATGGCATTATAAATCTTTCCTACCAGGCTTAATAGAATACAATGACTATTAATATGTGGAATTAAGTTTTAATCATGGAAGAATTGATTGACTAAATCTCAGACTTTTCTTCCAGTATTAAAATATAATTGAAACAGTAGAAAACTGGCATTACTTTTATTGAATTATGTTCAGTAAGATCAACTGCATTTCAGTAATGAAATACATTATCTATGGAACACATCAGGTTTTACTCAATATAAAAGTAATTGTAAGTTTTTTGGTTGAGGTAGGCTTTTAGGGTTGTTTTTCTTTTTTCTTTTTTTTTGTATTTACTACAAAAAGTTAAGCACTTAATAAATATGGATGTTTTTCCTAAATTTTAATAAAAATTTTAATCTAAGATTACCATAGTGAATAAGTGATTCCTGACATAAGTTAATGTTTCCATATTCTCTTTATGAAGTTAGTTGTGAAACAGCTTATCTTCTCAGGAACTCCAGACAACGATTTTCCACATGCAACCGTACCATATAGGGATCATAACTCAGTTTTATCAAATGCAGTGCTCCGGTGGGCACTGTCCTAACACTGCACAATTACTCCGGTGGGCACTGTCCTAACACTGCACAATTACTCCGGTGGGCACTGTCCTAACACTGCACAATTACTCCGGTGGGCACTGTCCTAACACTGCACAATTACTCAGGTGGGCACTGTCCTAACACTGCACAATTACTCA
>PVJC01025336.1:0-24831 GCA_004026665.1 Murina feae | reverse complement strand
CTCTGAGCCTCAGATGCAGCTGGGGGCAGGTCCCCAGTGGCCACACACACACACACACACACACACACACACAAAAGGCGCCTGGCAGGCTGGGGCCATCATAGGACATCCACTGAGGGGTCCCAGACTGTGAGAGGGCACAGGCCAGACTGAGGGGCTCCCTCCACCCCGAGTGCACAAATTTTTGTGCACCGGGCCTCTAGTAATAATAATAATAATAGATCCTGTCAATGTTTTAACCAGCTGCCTCTAATCCTAGAAGTTGAGAACCCTCATAGGGGTTTCTATATAACACAAAGAATAATTATTAATACTACTTTCTTATCCTGGGTAATAATAATAGTTGGAAACTAAATTCATTCCTTTATTTTTTATTCACTCACTAACTCACTTAATACTCAACTCATGACCATGTTTGGTGTTCCAGAGACTGTAGTTCCCAGAACTTCCATTTACTCGGATTTCCTCTCTTGGGGCAAAAAAGTCCTCTCTGCCTTGATGGTTCTATAATGCCTTCAGTCAGATAATTATTTTTATTTGCCTGTTTGTTTTAGTTCATAACTTATAGTTCCTAGCAAGAGGTTAATTCTGACCCATAATAAACTACAAGAAGCAATTACTTTGCAGGGTAGTGAAGGACCATAAAAATGACCATGTAGTTTCAAATCATGTAAAATGATCTTAATAATCAATGGGGAAAATTCTGACTATTCTGTAACCTTTGAAAATTCTTATCAGAATATAAAACTCTTTTATTTTCTAAGCTTTATTATTATCATTGATACTATTACAGATGTCCCATTTTCTCATTTTGCCCACTCCCTCTGGCCATCACCACACTGTTGTCTGTGTCTATGGGTTATGCATATATGTTTGTAGTCTAATCCCTTCACCTTTTTGCATCCAGTCCTTCCTCCTTCATTCTCTCTGACAGCTGTCAGTCTGTTTCATGTATCTATACCCCTGTTTCTATTCTGTTTGTCAGCTTATTTTGTTCATTAGATTCATATAGCTGAGATCATATGGTATTTGTTTTTCTCTGACTGGCTTATTTCCCTGAGCATTATAATAACCAGATCCATAAAAATAATAAAACTAAAGTTTGTATTCTATTTGGTAATTTAAAACACAGCCATTGATAAATAAAATATTTTATTTCTTTTTAAGCAACTTATCCAAGGTAGTTTGCATAGTGCTTTCTTTCTTTTTTAAAAAAATATATATTTTCACTGATTTTGGAGAGGAAGGAAGAGGGAGAGAGAGATAGAAACATCAATGATGAGAGAGAATCATTAATATGTTGCCTCCTGCATGCCCCCCACTGGGGACAGAGCCTGCAATCTAGGCATGTGCCCTTGGCTGGAATTGAACCTGGGATGCTTTAGTCCGCAGGCCAACGCTGTAGCCACTGAGCAAAACCGGCTAGGGCAGTGCTTGCTTTCTTATCATAAAACTTACAATACAGTGCAAGTATATTTTCTATGCTTTGGTGAATTAGCATTCTATTTTGTAAGATTGGATAAACTTCCACTATTTCATCCAATGTCATGAAATATTTCCAAGGTTCCCTAGAACTCCTGTGAAGGTTCTTTGCTGGCATCACTCCCTGTAGCTTCATCCTTTTTGTCACAATCACTTCTCTTAATTATATCGCTAACTTCTCCAAATTCTTCTGGCTTCACATATAGAGTCTCTTGAAGGGTAGTGGTGTTCAGCTATTTCTCCCATAAATCCATTTATGTTTTATTTGAACTTCACTTCTAGTGTTAATCACTTTCTGTTTTTTTCTTGCACTTCGATTTTGTTGCCCATTTTTCTATTTGGATTATCCATCCTATATAATAAAAGCCTAATATGCTAAGTGTCTGGTTGACCAGTTGGCTGTTCAACCAATCAAAGCATAATAGGCTAATGATATGCTAAGGCCACTCAACTGCTCCTTTTGATGTGCAATGACCACTAGGGGGCAGACAGTCTACCTATCAACCAGTCACTATGACATTCACTGACCACAAGGGAGCAGATGCTCTGATAGGTAGGTTGCTGCTGGGAGCCAATCGGGACTGAGTGAGATGGGCTGGACATGCCCTGGAACCTTCTCTGCCCTGGAGTGCTGGAGCCCTGGGGCCCTGGAGCCCTGGAGCCCTCCCATGGTCCCTCTCTGGCTGGCCAACCTCCTGCATCCCTTCCTGGCCTTGATCATGCACTGGTGGGGTCCCTTGTCCTGGCCTGCACCCTCTCACAATCCACGACCTCTCAAGGGACATCAGAGAGCTGGTGTTGGCCTGATCACACAGGCCAGGCCAAAGGGCCCCACTGGTGCATGGTTTCATGTACCAGACCTCTAGTTTAAAAATAACATCACATGGATTTATCACAGGGAAACAAGGAGGCAACACACTATACTAGTATATACACTTTGCTGTCTCTGAGCTGAGTAACAGATGCTCTGTGACTAATCACTGATAGACTTTGAAGGAAGGGACTTGTTTTGTCATTGATCATGATATAAAACACTGAAGAGCTAGCATCTGCATTTGTACGTAAGCAATTTCTCACAGTTAATATGTTGTGGTAATTGAAATGTGAATCCTGTTGTTCAGGGCTGGTATTACTTAACTAAACTGAGGCAACTGAAATTGGTGCATATCAGGAGCATTCTCTACTTAATGAAAATCTCTTAGTATGAGTGAAACTTATGCTGGTGAAGTCACCATGAAGAGACACTTCTCAGAATCTTAATCAGGCCTATCACCAGATGACAAACTCATTTGCCTAACTCTTGTGGCCTGCTAGCATCTCAGTCTTTCTGGGTCCTCTTTGCATAATTCGGGATCCCTTTACTCAACTGAAACTTAATAAAGCACTGAGTTTAGAGTGCAGTATTGGTCAAATAGAATGTGAAACAATGCAGAGAGTTTACAGTTCACAAATGCAAAATGACTTGTGGGTGTTAATGGAACCGAGAGAGCTCACTTGAGACTGTGGACCAAGTCTAAAATGGAAGCGAGCCTGATGCAATATTGTGAATGACATGAGCCAGGGCTATTGCACGCAGGTGGCTGTGATTCTGCAATGAGAGAGAGAATGGTGCTGTGAATACCAGCTGTAGTGCCACTATGAACATGAGCCAAACTGATTTGCCAGTGTTTTATCGTTTTCATCTGGTTCACTTGTGATTTATATAATAATGAAATTATGTTTAATATTTTTGCCTCAATAGAATAGTGTTGGAAGATCATTTATTAAATGGAAACCAAACAAACTGTGTCCCCTGATGTGACATTGTGAAGTTGACTGTATAGCACAGAATAAGTAATGTCCTGCAACTCAAGCTGTTACTGCCCCTGCTAACTCATTGAATGACAGCAGAAAGCCACTTAAATGCTTTATGTTTTAGGTGCTAAGCTGTTCAAGAATGATGATAAGAGCTTACCCACATCATAGAGATGTGGGATTTGTAAAGTATTGGCTTAGAAATATTTTGGAATTTTTGAATAAAAAGTGTTAATGTTATTTTAAACATTGTTGCTAAATTACTATTTGAATAAACCATTGTAGTAATTGGTACTTTCTAAATTTAAAATGGTTTTTAATATTTTGTGCATGCCCAAATGAATCATTTAGATACCAAGATCACATTAGGAATTTCATAGGGAGTGGAGATACGGGTATATGGCCTCTAGTATTGAGGCAATATTGTTGTGCTTTGAAGTGCTCTGTAGAAGGATACATTAGATTGAATCATATGGGTATGCCATGCTTGTAGGCCAAAATGTTAAAGTACTAGGAATTTCATATAGCTTACCCTAAATTAAGGGCCAAGGATAAGTTCTATTGGAATTTTTTATCCTCACTAAGTCTTTTTTAAAAATAATTTTTTATTGTTGAGAGTATTACAGATATATGCCTTTTAACCCCCTTTGCCCCCCTCCTCCCAGCCCCTACCCACCCCTCCATGTCTTCACTACTCTACTGACCATGTCCATGGGCTATGCATATAAGTATATAAGCTCTGGTTTATCTCTTCTCATCTCACATCCCCAATCCCACGTTGAGGTACTTCAGTCTGTTCCATGCCTAAGTCCTAGTCTCTCAGTTATAAATTGGGTGTGATGCAGCCTGCCATTTCAGAAATAAAGGGATGAGCAGGAATACTTATTTTTCTCTATCACCTTATTCTTCTAAGTGTATCTCCTATTTGCCTATCCATCTTTTAAGACTGATAGATCCTTTACTTATTGGTTGTGTGAACCTGACCAAATTATCAAACAATTCTAATTTTCAACTGTAAAATAACCATAGTAAATATTAAAATCAGACTGCTCATTCAGATTAAAGGACACAATGCATGTTAAGTATTAACCTGGCACTTAGTACCTGGTGCTTACATGTTTTACAAAGGTAAATATTCATTTAAAAATTTAGAGCAGATATAAAGCATTCATTTTCATGTTTAGTGCTAGCTTTATATTTTTCTCTAATCAGAAAACTTTGTTTTGTGGCATGATCTTGGTGTGATTAATAAAATATTCTGATTTTTAAAAAGTACTTTATCTTCATCTGATTGTATGTAATAAGTAGGCAATTAAAATGTTTGATTCATTTCTCACTTAAGAAAAAAATGGATTATAGTCGATTTACAAACCATTCACAGTATAATTTGTTCATCAGTTACTAAGGAAGTACCTAGAACCATCCATTATAATTGCATTATGGATCTGTGGATGAGTCAATCAGTAGAGAATGTTGGAGTCCTGGGTAAAATAGATTGTATTTTGTTGTCTAATTGTCTTTAATTCTTTTTTAAAGCTTCTAACTTTCATTATTGGAAGGCACAGTTGTTGTTTTATTTTATTTTATTTTTCTGTTGGTAACCTATTCTCCATTGCTGGTGATCTAAATGGATGTCGCATATTGAAATGTACTGCATAATAATGTATATTTTTACAAATATCAGTGGTGCCAGTTGGAAGACCACAGGTATTCATGCTGATCCTACCTCCTTGGAAGGCAGTTGTGCCAAAGCTGTCTTGTTTGCAGCCATTTGACCACACTCAACTCCAATATCTATTTGGCTTCTGACTCTTGGCTCCATCTCTACATCACTGAGCCTGCTTCTCTCTTTGGACTTGATGCTTCTTTCTGGTCTCCCTGGCTTTGACTCTTGGCTTTCCTGAAGGACTTTGGCCTGGCTTTGGCCAAGAAGTGCTTCAGAACACCCTGAATGTGATGATTTCCTCAGAATCTGTTTCTCTGGCTCAAATATGCTGGACCAGCAACAGGATGCCTTGACTGGCCAAGAGGATTCAGCTAATGTGAAAGAGAGAGGGGGTTTTCATCAACGCTCTATTCGAAGTTTTGAACTCATGCAGAATCATTTACCTTAACAGCCTTCAGTTACTCT
Organism: Murina feae; assembly: GCA_004026665.1. Taxonomy (NCBI): domain Eukaryota; kingdom Metazoa; phylum Chordata; class Mammalia; order Chiroptera; family Vespertilionidae; genus Murina; species Murina feae. The sequence continues at coordinate 19,424 of PVJC01025336.1, read as the reverse complement.
TGGGAGGTAAAGTAGAATTTGTAAGTTGAAATAAGTGCTTGATACTTTAGGAAAAACATAATTTGAAGTACAGAGTTTTACTTAAAACACTAAAGGTATATGGCTGTGATCTGTTTATTTCTCTGTTGTGCAGTGCTACTGACTATCACCTAAGCTTATAAAAACACTAGGGGCCCGGTGCATGAAATTCGTGCACAGGGGGTGGGGGGTGGTGGGAGTCCCTCAGCCCAGCCTGCCCCCTCTCACAGTCTGGAACCCCTCAGTGGATGTCCTATGATGATCCCAGTCTGCCAGGCGCCTTTTGTGTGTGTGTGTGTGTGTGGCCACTGGGGACCTGCCCCCAGCCACATCTGAGGCTTCGAGCAGTCCTCCTGTGTGTGTCTACCTGCTGGGGGCCTGCCCCAGGCTTGGAACAGGCACCCCCTCTATGTTGATCTCTCAGACTCTTGACCTCCCCTGCATGTTGTTCTCTTTTTTTGAGCTGTGGCCAGGGCTAGGTGCTGCCTGCCTCCCAAGCTTGCCTACTGCCCATCTTCCTCCAGCCACCAGAAAGCAGGGAAAACCCCACCTCATGGTCAGGCCAGCCTTTTCCTGCTCCCTGATCCCCAGAAGGGACCTGGGGAGCCACCAAGCAGGCCCGCAGCCCCCAAGAGCTTGCTTTCCCACTCCCCAGTGCCCCCAAAAGGGCCTGGGGAGCCGCCAAGCAGGCAGCCGACTCTTTCCCAATCACTAGTCCCCTGCTGTCTTCCTTTCCCACTCCCTGGTGCCACCAAGGGGTCTGGGGAGCTGCCAAGCAGGACCCAGGCCACTTCAGCCTTGCTTTCCTGCTCCCCGGTGCCCCAAAAAGGGCCTGGGCAGCTGCCAAGCAGGCCAAGACGCCCCCACTACCTCTTTCCCACTCACCGGTACCCTGCTGCCTTGCTTTCCCACTCCCCGGTGCCCCGCAAAGGGCCTGGGAAGCCACCAAGCAGGCCCCCAACCCTTGCCGCCTCTTTTCCGCTCCCCGATGCCCCTCAAAGGGCCTGGGCAGCCAGCAAGCAGGCCCCTGGCCCCCACCACCTCTTTCCCGCTCCCCAGTGCCCCGCAAAGGGCCTGGGCAGCCACCAAGCAGGCTGCCAACCCTGCCGCCTCTTTCTCACTCACGGGTCCTGGGTCCTGCGCTGTTCTGCCCTGCAGCCACTCTGTGCACTAGGGAGGTCCCTCAGCCTGGCCTGTGCCCTCTTGCAGTCTGGGACCCCTCTGGGGATGCCTACCTGCTGGCGTGCCTGACCAGGCTGGGTGACGGGCTGATGGCTGTCTCCTGGCTGGCCAAGCCCCCCAGGAATGTCCCTTACCCCATTGAGTTGTGGCCAGTGTGGGTGATGGGCTGATTGGCGCTTTCAGGCTTTAAGGCTGCCCACAGCTCCCATTGACCCAATGTCCCAGCAAGGCTGGCTGGACGCAGGTTTCTGGGGTTTGTTTATCTTCTATAATTGATACACTGTTCCTTTAAGCCGGCCTTCTAACGAAGCCTCCTCTCTGCTTCACCTCGCGGTGTCTATAATGAGACAATGTTACTCTTAGGCTTGCTGTTTCCTTCAGCTCCCGAGGATTCTATGATTGTTATTTTGTTACAAACGTGTGTTTTGCCTTGAGGCAGGATGAGCAGAGCGGGTGCAGTTTCACTTTCACTCCTGCCGCAATGAAAGCTGACGTTTACTCAGGTCCGTGAGTGGCAGCTGCCATGTTGGCTGGGCTAATTTGCATACAGCTGCTCTGATTGGCTGGTGGGCATGGCTTACCCCATCTTGGAGAAACGGTTAATTTCAATATTACATTTTTATTAGTTAAGATGCTTCTCCCTCTGCTCTAAAAAGCCTGGCACTGCCCTAGCTGGTTTGGCTCAGTGGATAGAACATTGGCCCACAGACTGAAGGGTCTGTGGTTTGATTCCAGTTAATGACATGTACCTCGGTTACAGGCTCAATCGCTGGCCTTGGTCAGGGCGCATGCGGGAGGCAACCAATGGATGTGTCTCTCACATCAATGTCTCTCTCTCTCTCTCTCTCTCTCTCTCTCTCTTTCTCCCTCCCTTCCACTCTCTCTAAAAATCAATAGAAAAATATCCTCAGATGAGGATTAAAAAAAGAAAAGCCTGGCATTAACGATATTATCTATCAACCTTAATTATTAGAGAAGGCTTCTCATTTCTGCCACTGAGAAGACAATGCAAGCAACACAAAACTCAGAGAGTAAGATTAGAGTACTTTTGTAGTATTTGAGGCCAATTTTTCAACAAGCATGCTTGTGGGCATGATTAAATTCAATGTGATTTTCAAGTATCACCTTAGAAATGAAAAGTTTATCATTACTTTATGTCTGATATAAAATGCTAATTGTTTCAGACAATAAAATACAATGGAAAGTATTGACATTTTCAGTTCTCAATTAGCAATAGTGTTTCAATAATTTACTTTGGAGTAAAAATTTGAACATTTATGACATTTATAAATTAAAGCACTTGGTTGAATGATTTTAATTGTTGAATCACAAGATACATATATTCCAGGAAAGTGAAAATTGCTGTTTTTTTCTATTATCTAGTAGTAATTTGTTTTAAACATGTCAGCTTTCTTTATGTATTCCTTTTTAGCAATCACTAATTGCTATGTGTTAATGGATCTGGTAACATCTGTAGGCTCTGGTCAAAGTCAGTGTTTTGAATATGAGAATAAGAATAGGGTATTTTTTTGCCCTAACCGGTTTGGCTCAGTGGATAGAGTGTCGGCCTGCAGACTGAAGGGTCCCAGGTTTGATTTTGGTCAAGGGCATGTACCTTGGTTGCGGGCACATCCCCAGTGGGGAGTGTGCAGGGGGCAGCTGATCGATGTTTCTCTCTGATCGATGTTTCTAACTCTCTATCCCTCGCCCTTCCTCTCTGTAAAAAAATCAATTAAAAATATATATTTTTAAAAAGGGCATTTTTTCTAAGGTCAAACAAAGACTGGCCTGAAACAGGGGGAGGTCATGTTAGAAAAGAATGCAAACCAATTACAAGATCAAAGCAGATGGGTACTGGTGCTTGTCAGAGGCTGGAGTGCTGCAGAAGACTGGGCAATTACATTCATTGGGGAGCTCTGGTGGTGTGTCTGGGTAACCAGACTCTAGGAAACTAGGCTGTCAGCAAGGTCAATGAAATTAGAAGAGAGGCTGCAGGACCAGTGGTAGAATGTAATTAAATATGATTAGGGAACAGAGAAGGGAGTCCAGTTACAAAGAACTCAGAGGAAACAAAGAGATCAAGCCAAGTTGGATATGGTTTTATTGGGCTGAATACTAGCATTGCCCTGGTATAAAAATCAGTCCTAGAGAATAGCATAGGGATAAATGAATGTGTAGGGAATAAATGTTTACTTTTCTATGCTAACGTGTTATAATTAAGAAAGCCTATTGTAAGATGAACCCTGCTTACAATGCTGGCAGTGAAAGAGGACATTAAAAGGTAGATTTGAAATGCATCATGAGGAAGGAATTGATTGAATTTGTGGGTTATTTGGAAAATGTCTGTGACTTTATTTTTTAATATTTGTATTGATTTTAGAGAGGAAGGGAGAGAAAGCTAAAAACATCAATGACAAGAGAATCATTGATTGGCTGCCTCCTGCTTGCCACACACAGGGGATGGAGCCCACAACTCAGGCATGTGCCCTGACTGGGAATCAAACCATGACCTCCCAGTTCATAAGTCAATGCTCAACCACTGAGCCATGCCAGCTGTGCTCTGTGAGCTTCTTAAATGTAGTATGCCTGTGACCAGTTGATAGAAAAAGGATTGGCCACTAGGAGTCGCTCTTTGTAAAAATGTATGGAATTTTTCTTTTTGGCTCAGTATGATTCCAAGATATTTATTCAGGTGACAATAGTTGCAACAAATTTCCTAATTTAACTAACTCTACCCACAACTGTTATACTCTTATCTGTCATAGGCATCGAGTGCTTCATCTTAAACACCTGATGGTCACCCATGCAATTTACTGAAATGTGTTGGAGACTTTCTAATCGTGTAATCTGAGTGCTGCCTGATGAGAATCAGGATTGATATTCTCATGGTTCTCATTGTTTTCACTGAAGGTGATAATGGTTTCTTTCTCCCAGATTTCCTAACAGCCATAAAGGGACTCTAGGTTTGGACTAATGGCCTTGCTACTGCCTTGCTGAGAAAAGTTGAAAAAAATATCTGTCATTTGTCTTATAGCACACTCATCAATTCATACCCATATCCTTGCTAACAGCACTGATTTCCACATTTAAGTACTGTAAACTACTTAAATAGAAGTGGAAAAAAAATAATCTTTTTGTTGAACAAAATTGTTACTTTCAATAAGATTTTTTTACGCTAGCAATGTTATTTAAATACTAGAGGCCTGGTGCACAAAATTTGTGCGGGGGAGGGGGTGTCCCTCAGCCCAGCCTGCACCCTCTCCAATCTGGGATGCCTCGAGGGATGTCCAGCTGCACACCATCTCACAATCCAGGACTGCTGGCTCCCAACCCATCACCTGCCTGCCTGATTGCCCCTAACCACTTATTCCTGCCAGCCTGACCATCCCCTAACCACTCCCCTGCCAGCCTGATCAATGCCTAACTGCTCCCCTGCTGGCCCGATTGCCCCTAACTGTCCTCCCCTGTAGGCCTGGTTGCCCACAACTGCCCTCCCCTGCTAGCCTGATTTCCCTCAACTGCCCTCCCCTGCCAGACCGATTGCCTCTAACTGCTCTCCCCTGCCAGCCTGGTCCCCCCCAACTGTCCTCCCCTGCAGGCCTGGTCCCCCACAACTTCCCTCCCCTGCAGGCCTGGTCCCCCCAACTGCCCTCCCCTGATGGCCTGATTGCCCACAACTGCCCTCTCCTGCCGGACATCTTGTGTGGTGGAGTGATGGTCAATTTATATAGTACCTCTTTATTATATAGAATTCTTGTTGTATTTTGATTAGATGAAGAAGTTAAAATTATTGTCAAGTTAATTCCCAGCAGAGAGGACATTGAGTATTCTTCCCTAATATATTGAGAAAAAAGTGGATCTATGAGGTAATTTGTCTCAATGAGATTTTTCTACTTCATTATATTGTGTTTTAAGTTGTGTTGCATTTTTGGTTGAGTTCTTTCAGCTGTTAAAGTTGTAACCTTTCTCTTCCAAGTTATCAGATGGTATATACTTGGCAAATATAAAATGGTTATAAAGAAATTGAAGAATTGAAATGGAGAGTGGGGCCCTTACTGGATAGCTCTGTTGGTTAGAGTGTAGTCCATATATACCATGGTTACAGGTTTGATCCCCCAGTCAGGGCACATATAAGAATCAAAGAGTGAGGTGCTTGCTTTGGCAGCGCATATACTAAAATTGGAATGATACAGAGAAGATTAGCATGGCTCCTGTGCAAGGATGACACACAAATTCATGAAAAATTAAAAAAAAAATCAACCAGTGAATCTAATAAAAGAGTAATATGCAAATTGACCATCACTCCAAGACACCTAAGCCATGCCCAACAAATAAGCCATGCCCACCAGCCAGTCAGAGTGGCTGTATGCAAATTAACCCAGCCAAGATGATGGCTGGCAGCCACGGAGCTGGAACAAGCAGGAGGTTTCCATTGCAACTACCTGACTAGGCCAGCGGGCCTCTGCTCAAGCAGTAATGTTTCAATTATAGAAGCCACAGAGCCGAAGCAAACAGGAGGCTTCTGTTGCCTGCCTAGGCCTCCGCTCAAGGCAAAAAAGTTTCAATTATAGAAGATAAACAAACCCCAGAAACCTGATTCTAGCCAGCCTTGCTGGGACCTTGGGTCAATGGGAGCTGTGGGCAGCCTGAAAGCAGCCCTCAACCCCTCACTCAGGCTGGCCACACCCCCATGGGGTGAGGGTCCCTATTGAGGGGCTTGGCCAGCCTGCAAACAGCCATCAGCCCCTCACCCAGGCTGGCCAGGCATGCCAGCAGGTGGACATCCCTGGAGGGGTCCCAGACTGTAAGAGGGCACAGGCCCGGCTGAGGGACCCTCCTAAGTGCACAAATTTTTGTGCACCAGACCCCTAGTGTATAAATAAGTAGAACAGCAAATCTTTCTCTCTCTTGTTTATTCTCTCTAAAAATCAATAAATAAAAAATAAAAAAAATGGAGAGTGCTATTTCTAAGAGCATACAATAATTTTGATAGAGTGGGTATAGAAATCTGGTCTGCTATCTTCATGTACACAGATTTAGTTCCTGGTTTCTTGTTTCCTTTAGTTAAACACCACAGTTTTATTTCCTTCCTTGTATTTTCTTCTTTTTCCAGGAAGACTTTTAATTTTTAAAATATTCCATTTAAATTAATATTTATGATTTTTGGACAAATACAAATGTCTCACAATTAAGATTTCTCCTGGGTATAGATTCAATGATATTGAGTCTACACAGTTGGTCATAAATTATATTATGTGACATTTGGATGGCCAGATGAATTATTAAATTTTGGACTTTATATTTTATCCATATGGATAACTAGTCAAACATATTCAGCATCTTCCTTGCCATTCCTGTAGATTACTATTAATTGGATAACACAACTTAGGAAAGTAGCATGCCCCAGAAATTCTGCATGTATGATTTCTCAGGAGACAATATCAGTTTTCTTCTCTATACAGCCATTTAACAGATGTATTTCACCCTTCTTTCCTCTCATTTTATCAGTTTGTATTTCTTTATTGTTTAACCATTTTATTGTGCTATGACTGACATGTAAAATGCTGAACAAATTTAATATATACAACTGCTGAGTTTGAGGATAAATGTACCTACAAAACCATCATCACCATCAAAGCTATACTCTTACTCATTACTTCTCAAACTTTACTCTCATTTAATATTATTATTTTTCTTTTTTTATGGTAAGAACACAGAAGATCTACCCTCTTAGTATCAGCTTGTATTTAAATGTATGTAAATGACATGCCCTTTCTGAGAAATTCTCAGACAAAGTTGAATATGGCTTTGCTCTTCAGATTCCTTCATTTCCTTCTTTATCTTCTTTTCTTCATTTCTTCCCTCTTCCATTTCTTCCTTCCTACTTTCCACCTTTACTTCCTTATTTTCCCCTTCCCTTTTCAAAGATTTATTAAATGTCTGCTATGGGCACTGGGCTTGGAATAAAAAGAAAAATAAAGCATAGCCTTGGCCTTAAAGGCACTTAGAGTCTTACTGCTTTCTTCAATAGGTGCTTAACATTTACACAATAAAAGTCTCATGATATTCAACTGGATTTGTTTAAGAGATCATTTACTTTGGTTGAATTTTGAACATTTAAAGAACCATGTTCAAAGTCCTTCAAAGTTTTCCAAAAACCTTTTTTTTAATCCTTACCTGAGGGTATTTTTGTCCCAATTGATTTTTAGAGAGAGTGGAAGGGAGGGGGAGAGACAAGAGAGAAACATCAATGTGAGAGAGATACATCTATTGGTTGCCTCCTGCATGTGCCCTGACCTGGGCTGGGGATTGAGCTTGCAATTAAGGTAAGTGCCCTTGACTAGAAATGAACCCAGGACCCCCCTTTTCAGTCCACAGGCTGATGTTCTATCCACTAAGCCAAACCTGGTAGGGCCAATGCATTTTTGAAAGAGTATATTTATAGGAAATTATAAATAACTCTTATGTAAAGAGCAGCTAGATAGCAGAATGAATGAACTTTATTAGCTTGGTTTGATTTCTTTATTATAATATTTCTTTTAAAGTGAGCAAAGTCTTGAGACTGTTCTTTAATTAAATTTTCACAGCAAGAATCATCTTTGCCCTAGTCATTGTTTTTCTGCACTTCTGTCTTGCGATTACAATGTTACACTGTACTCTTTTTCTCCTCATTGTGTGTCTTGGCAAGGGATAAGTGAAAAATGTGCTACTTAAACATTCTATCTAAAAGAGTTGTTCTTTTCTATTCATAGTATCATATCTCTTTTTACTAATTATTTATATGTGAGGAAATTTGATGGTGTTAATTCTCTGCTTATATTGAGTTCTAACATGTCAATGACTTTTTGTGTCTACATCTCTGCTTTATTGAGACAGACTTTAGCGATGTTGTCAAAGATTGATTGGTTCATTTTATAAAGTCAAATGTATTTGTCTTTGGAAAATTTAGGTTTGCTGCCAGTTGGGCCTATTGTTCCCTTAGAAGTTTGAAATGGCGGCTGATTACTTTAATGGGTTTCTTAGGGGCTTTCAATTTCTGGGATGGCTGCTGGGCCCTCATAATGGAAAGAGAACTACCATTTGGCAAGATGGTCACTGCATGAGGTTAGGGACACTGAAACATCTTACTTCTAATTTGCTCTGAGCAACATTACAATCTGAATAGATTTTCATCCTTTTAAGATGTGTTTATTTAAAAAACAAAACAAAACAAAACATACTTAATAGCTTCATTTGACCCAGGAAGGGTTATTTTATTGTCAGACAATGTAGTCCCAGGGCAGGCGGTCTTTGCTGGATCACAGCAGTGGTAGGTAGGTCTTCACACTGTCCTATCCTCTACAGTTCAGAAACTGGAGATCTTCTCTTGCCATGTGCAATTTAGCTTTGGAAGTGGAATTTCCTTTTACTTTAATTTTTAATAAAATCTGCACCCTCTCTTTGGTCTTTTTTATTTAATATCATGGATGACATTGGAAAGACATCTATTTTACTTTATTTCTCTTGCACTGAACACTTTCAGATGTCAAAATGTTTCTTCTTGTATTAACTTCAGGATTTTCCATTTTCCTTGATTTTTTTTATGTCTTAATAATACAATAGTTCCCTGTTATCTGCAATTTTGTTTTCTGTAGTTTTGATTGTATGCAGTCAACCATGGCCTGAGAATATAATTTGCTAAATTCTAGAAATAAACAATTAATACGTTTTAAATTGCATACTGTTTTGAGTAGTGTGATGAAATCTCATGCTGTCAGGCTCTATCCCGCAGGGGACGTGAATCATCCCTTTGACCCATGTCTCTGCTCTGTAGACATTTCTGGCCCGCTAGCCACTTAGTAGGCCTCTTCTGTAATTAGATTCACTGTCACGGTATCACAGTGCTTGTGTTCAAGTCACCTTTAATTTACTTAATGGATATTCATTTCACTTGTATTATAGTGTATTGTTACAATCGTCCTATTTTACTATTAGTTTTGTTGTTAATGTCTTATTCTGCCTAATTTAGAAATTAAACTTTATCATAAATGTGCATGTATAAGAAAAAGCATGGTTATAAACGGGGGTTTGGTACTATCTGTGGTTTTAGGCAACCACTTGGGTCTTAGAATTTATCTCCCCCAAATACATCTATATCCTGTCAGTGTTCTAGGTAATGTTAAGATGTTCCTTCACAAATTGTAAGTATCCCAGTGCAATAAAATATTGTAGGTCCAGCCCTAGTTGGTTTGGCTCAGTGATAGAGCATCGGCCTATGGACCGAAGGGTCCCAGTCAAGGGTACATGCCTGGGTTGTGGGCTAGATCCCCAGCAGGGATGGGGGGGCATGCAGGAGGCAGCTGATCAATGTTGCTCTCTCATCATTGATATTTCTGTCTCTCTTTCCTTCTTCCTTCCTCTCTGAAATGAATAAAAATATATTAAAATATATTGTAGGTCCAATGACCAATAAGCTAGATTATTTTTTCAAAGAAATTAGTAGATACAATAACATTATATCATTACAGGATAAAGTGGAGGTTATATTTAGAAATGATTTTTAGGAACCATTAACATCCTCATCAATTTCAAGAATGAAAATACTACATGCACTATATATAATATTTTACATCTCTCTTTTAAGTAATAACAGCTTTATTTTGAAATTAATGATAGAAAATAAAAGTAAATGTGTAGAAAAGAAGCAACATAGAAAGTAAAACTCATACCAAATATATAGAAGAATAAAAATTTAAAACCTCATTCAAGTCAATTTTCAGCATGAAAATTATTTAAAATCAATTTTTAACTGTCTTCTTTTAATGACATTAATTTTTAAATAATTAAACATGCTCAAAATCAAAGTAAAATTATAAAAAGGAATTTCATCCAGAATATAAGGAAAAATTAAAATTCTCTTAATCTACAGAATAAAACTATAATTAACTTTTTTTCATTCCAAGTATCTACTTATTAATAGATATAGAAAGAATACCTAGAAGGATAGAAAAATGATTAAAAATAAGATTATACAAATGCAATCATTCAATTAAATTTTATTTCAATTCAGTAGGACAAAAAAAAGAGGTAAAGAAAAATGATACTTGCTAATTTTCATTCCTCAGAGGTAAGGACTTTACCCCAACTTTATTGAGATATAATTGACATATGACATTGAATAAGTTTAAGATGTATAACATGTTAATTTGATACACTTATATATTGTAAAATGATTACCACCTTAGCATTAACTAACATCTCTACCACATCACATAATTACCTTTTCGTTTTTTATGGCAAACATATTAAAGATTTACTCTTAGCAACTTTCAAGAGCATAATATAGTACTTTAACTATAATCACCCTGCTGTATATTAGTTCCTCAGAACTTACTCATCTCATAACTGTAAATTTGTACCCTTTGACTAACATTTTCCCCATTCTCCTACTCCCTGCCCCAACCATCATTCTACTTTTTGTTTCTATGAGTTTGGCTTTTAAATTTTTGAGGTATAAACGAGGTAGCATTATTTAGTTTCAAGTGTACAACGTAATGATTGAGTTTGGATTTTTTAGATTCCTTATATAAGTGAGATCACACAGTAGTCATCTTTCTCTGACTTATTTCACGTGTCTTCATGCCCTCAAGGTCCATCTGTGTGGTCTCAAACCAGAATAATGACTGGTTGGTTTTGTTTTGTTTTCTTTTTTGGGCTTTAAGATATTTCTTACTAACTCTAAAGGATACATTTGCTTATCTCTCTTTGTGATTTATAATTGCTAAGCAATTTATGAAATTTCTAGGTTATGACAGAGGAGGGCATGCTTCTTTATGCCATATATATTCTCTCCCTCCTTTTCTATTTTTGGGTTAGTTAATAATAATTTGATTGCCCATATTACTTTAATAATCTGCATAAGCATATATTTCTTTTTCAGCTGTAGAAAATACTTTTTATTCCCCACCATATAAAACAAGGTACTTAGACTCCCTAGTTCCCTCTAGCTTAATATCCCTCCTGCACCGTTCACTTTCTTCTAGTTATAATAACACTTTTACACTGTCAAGGTATAAAACATATACATTCTTCCTATCTTCACCCAAGTATATTTTCCATTGATTTTTAGAGAGAGAGTGGAAGAGAGAGGAAAAGGCAGAGAAACATCAATGTGAGAGAAACACATGGATTGGTTGGTTCCTGTAAGAGTCCTGAACAGGGCCCTGGGCAGTCAAGGTACATGCCCTTGACTGGAATCCAACCTAGGATCCTTCATTCCTCAGGCTGCAAGCTGAGCCTTTATCAACTTAACCAAACCCTGGCAAGTTCAGCATCTTTATATGTTTAGTAACCATTTGAATTTCTTTTTTTTCCTGCCAACTGCCTGTTCATATCTTCTGATTACTTTTCTTAATAGGGCCATTATTATTTTTTTATTATAGGAAAGATATAAGTGAATGGGCATTATGGAGCATTTGTCAGTAGTGAATAAGAAACAAACATAATTATTGCCTTAAATGAAGGTCAGCCCGTTTCAAGCATATAGCCATTTTTAAAAATTGACGATATCATTTTTCTATTGTAGTTGGAGTATTAAATGTTATCTTTGACCAGGCATAAATTAGGGGAGCAGAGGGTGTATATTTCTACATAGAATTTGTCCAAGGTAGGTGGAACAGGCCTCACCTTTAATTCTATTTCACTTTAAATTGTGTTTAATAAAAGGAAGACCTTTGATACTCCCTCTTTATGTTTGGAATAAAAAAAAGAGAGAAACCTAAGTACATAGAAAAAAGATTTTCACTCTGTGTTAAAATGAATCTAAGGCTATTATGGAAATGGAAGTAAGTGACTTTAAATATTAAAAAGGCTGGTACTTTCTCAAAATTTAGAAAATAATGTCTGTTAGGGTCTAACAGAAGTCAGAGGTGATGAATAATCTTGAGTAGAATAGAATTGGTAAATTTCAGTCTGTTTAAAGCTCCAACAGTTGTAATTTTAAGCATGACATTTTCCAAGTCATTTATTTTACAATATAAATTAATATTATTTGAAAAAACACAGAAAGTTACATATATAATTTTAGGGAGAGAGGAAAGAAGAGGGAGAGAGAGAGAACATGAGTCTGTTGCCTCCTTGGACCATCCGGCAACCTGGGTATGTGCCCTGACCAGGAATTGACCCAAGACTTTTCAGTGTATAGGCAAGGCTCCAACCATCTGAGCTGCACTGGCCAGAACTAAATAAATTTTTAATGATACAAAATGAATCAAGGGGAAAAAGAGTGATACTAAAGAGCAGAGTCATTTAAAAATCAATATGTCCACAGAAATAATTCCTTCATCTTCAATCTGGTTCATTATCTTAATTCATTATAGACAACATCCAGTTTTATTAGGTAAATTATTTCTTTATGATATATATTTTACAAACAAATAGGCAATTTCATTTAATTTGCAATGATTATATCCTTCATCAGTAATATAGGACTTTTGAGAACTATATGCACTAATAAAAGTGTAAGAAAAATGGTGAGTGGAGTTCTAAATGAAATGTATATTACTACTGTATATTGGCAGAATGGAGACATTGACAACAGTAAGTGCTTCCAGTTATATAAAATATTAGAGGCCCGGTGCACGAATTTGTGTATGGGGGGGGGGTAGAGGGAGAACTGCGGGAGGTTGGCCAGCCAGGGTGAGGGGCTGCAGGAGTTTGGCTGTCTGCGGGGGAGTTGGCTGTGGGAGTGTGGGAGTGCACTGACCACCAGGGGGCAGCTCCTGCTTTCAGTGGCTGCCCCCTGTGGTCAGTGCACGTCATAGCAACCAGTTGTTCCAGTTGTTTGGTCATAATTGTTATATATATATATATATATATATATATATATATATATATATAAAATAAAACAATCTATTTTTTATACTTGATACATAATTTATTCGGGTCACATAAAAATAGCAGTCAAACTTGTTATTGCTATCCTACAGAACATTGATAGAATTTCTACTGAGTCAAACAATCTGTTTTTGATCAAGTGACTGCATTAAAATCTTACACTAAAACAATAATAGATGTGGAAGAATGCAGACACTGAAGTTAATATAAAAATAATTGTCATGGGAGTTATAAGTATTATAAATCTTGGCCTCAGAATAACTAGGTTGTAGAAGAGATAAGATTTTAAAAATATACTATAGAATTTCTATCTTAGATTTTAAAATGTTTTCTGATATATTAAAACTCAACATGGAGAAAATTCAAAGGAGAGACCTAACAATTGAATTCTGAAATTAGTGATAAAGATGATTATATCACTGCAATCTTATTTAATTTATCATCATTCAATGTCTTCATATTCTATTTACTTTGACAAAATGCCCCTTTCTTATTGTTTCATTAAGGGAAACAAATTGTCCATTGATTTGTTTCTAATTCCTTTCATAAAGTAAGCAGCAAAAAGTTCATGGGGTATTAAAATCTCAAATGTAATTTCTCAGGTTGCAGACGTTATGCCTCTTTTCTGTGTATTTGAGAATTCAAATAGACATAGAAAAAAACACAGAGCATAGTGGTATACACATTAACTTAGCCTCACTTAGGTATACTATAGATTTATTTAAAAATATGTTGGGCACATGCCCAGGTTGCGGGCTCCATCCCCAGTGTGTGTGTGTCAGGGGCGTGTAAGAGGCAGCTGATCAGTGATTCTCTCATCGATGTTTCTATCTCTCTCGCCCTCTCTTTTCTTTCTGAAATCAATACAAATATATTAAAAATAGTAGCAATAAAAAACAAAAAAATATGTTCTTAAGTCACTGCTACATTTTATCAAAACCACTTTCACACACTTTAAAAGGTCACAAAATTTGCCTAGCTGGCATAGCTCAGTGGTTGAGCATTGACCTATGAACCAGGAGGTTATGGTTTGAGCCCAGGTCAGGGTACATGCCTGGGTTGCAGTCTCAATCCCAGTGTGGGGTGCACAGGAGGCAGCCAATCAATGATTCTCTCCCATCATTGATGTTTTTATCTCTCTCTACCTCTCTCTCTGAAATAAAAAAAATATATATTTTTAAAAATAGTCACAAAATTTGCCTGGCCGGTGTCTCTCAATGGTTGAGTGTCCACCCATTGAAACAGGAGGTCATGGTTCAATTCCCAGCCAGGGCACATACCGGGATTGCAAGCTTGGTGCCCAGTAGGGGGCATGCCCTGCCTGTCAGCCTGTATATAGAAGTGTTTGTGCATAGAAGTGTCTCAGGTTTGATTCAGGTCAAGGGCAATTACCTGGGTTGCAGTTTGGAACCCCAGTCCAGGTTGGGCCCATGTAGGAGGCAACCAATAGATTTGTCTCTCTCACATTTCTCTTTCTCTCTCTCCCTTTCACCACTCTCTCTAAAAATCAATGGTAAAAATATCCTCAGGTGAGGATGAAAAAAAAAGTCACAAAATTTGATGAAGAAAAGATGGATTTCAAACATGCACTAAAAGCCATAACCAATTTTGTGGTTTCTGATCCTGTGATTGCATTCTACTCTGTGTTGGATATTTCCAAGGATAGTGTCAAATTCCCAAGCATTACTCCGCTACTCTCTGGTTTATTGCATTGTCTTTGATTAAATTCGAAATGATGCCACCATATTTTAAGAAACACATTGCTGACTCAAGAAAGGACTTTTATGGCTACTGACAGTGCTGTTTCACCATATGTCATAGCTTGTTTCTCATTCTGCCGTACAGCTTAGTTATTTGTAATGTTCTTATCCTCACTACTAAATTGTAAACTCATTTAAGGAACGATACATGCTTTTAATCATGTTTTATCACTTGCCAAGGATGGCACACTGGTTTGCCTATAATAGATGCTCAAGTAGGATTTCCTTGACTTGCATTGCTCCAGACACATTTAGCTGGCTGATGGTATTGTGGAGATATTTCCTTGCTGGCGCATAATTTTTGTTACAGTTCTAATCATCAACACATTTGTCATGGTGTGGTATACAAACAACAGTTATTCATTATTATTTATGAAAGAGAGCGTTTCACAATTTTGCACTTTATGAACTTTCTCTTCCTTCCCTGCCTTATTATGAGATGTGAAGAAGTGAAATACGCAAAAATGTAAAACAATGTGGGTTTTGCAAGTGTATGTACAGGTGTACTTTATTTTGTTGTGCTTCTCAAACAGTGTATTTTTTTTTTTTTTTTTTTTACAAAGTAAGGGCTTTTAACAATCATGGTTTGTCATCATTGTTCCAACATGCTCAGGTGATGGTTAGTATTGGTTAGTAATAAAGTATTTTTTAAATCAATATGTGCACATTGCTATTTCAGACATACCTGGTAATGCTATTGCACACTTAGTAGACTACAGTATAGTGTAAAACAGAAAAATTCGTGTGACTCACTTTATTGCAGTGGTCTGGAACCAAATCTGCAACATCTGTGAGGTAGGCCTACAACCTGAATAGGCTAAGGAATTTATATAGTCCCAGATTGTACTGATTCCATTCATTTATTCAGTTATTCACTTATTCAGAATAGACCTTAAAATGGAATCTAATGGAAAGGCAAATAAACTAATAAGCAAATAAACTACTGTGAGTTACTTATTTGAAAATTGATAAATTTTAATTTAATTATATATATATTATTTATATATATTATTTATATATATTTATATATATTATTTCAGAGAGAAAGGGAAAGGGAGAGAGAGATAGAAATATCAGTGATGACAGAGATTCATGGATTGACTGCCTTCTTCATGCCCATTACTGGGAATCGAGTCCTCCATCCAGGCATGTGTCCTGACCGGGAATTGAGCCATGACCTGGTTCAGATATCAACTCTCAACCACTGAGCTTTAACAAACTTTTAATTAACAAACTTTTTAATTAACAAACTTTGAAGGTCATTAATAGGAAGATGTGATATTTACTAAGTTGGGAGGGCTGTTTCTTACCATGGCTATCGAAGGCCTGCCTTAGGAGTTAGTCTAACCAAGAATGGAAGGATGAAAAGATCCAGGTGGATTGGGCAGGCAGGATCATCTAATTGAAGGGAAGTTCATGTTCAAAACCTACAGGAAGGAATCTGTTATTAAACTAAAAAGAGACCACATGCTGCTTAAAAGTTTTATTTACATGTATTTAGTAACTTAATGACAAATCTTGGTGCAAAAGGAAGGGGAACTATAATTTCTTGATCATCTTTTTGTGTCAGACTTTTTTCCAGATGCTTTATGTTTCCAAATGAATGTCTCATAAATACCTCATGCTCTGGAGGGTTATCATCCTTGTTTTATTCTATATGTTTCTTTTGAAATTTCTTATATGGATGAATAACAACTACCATTTTTTCAGCTGTCCAGGTCCCAAACCCATAAGTCCTTCTAGATTTCCCCATATCTCATACTCAGTTTGTCCATGTATTTATTCACTCTGCTCTGCAAGTAAATTCTTGATCTTTTAACTTTGGCTCCATCCCTACTGCCACAACTCTCACCAGATCCTACCCATTGTAGAATCTCTCTTTGATGTTCTCTCTTCTTTCATTTTACTCTTCTTCAGTCTGTCCTCCAAAATCTCTGGATAATGCTCATTCTAGAACAAACACAACATCCACTTTTTGTTCAAAATATGTCATTGGCTTCTTATCACCTTTAGGGGAAAAAAAAACAAAATTTCTTGGCATGACAAACCAGTCTCTTCATTCTCTGGTCCTTGATTACCTGGCTAACTTAATTTTCTATAATTGCTTGTTAGTGTCCTCTTGCTACAAACCTCTTGGCTAGGAGTACTCTTATCTCTTCGTGTCATTTACACCATTATTCTCTCTGTCACCCTTATGTTACTATCCTATATAATAAAAGGCTAATATGCAAATTATCCCCTTGACTGGAAGTTCGACCAGTAGTTTGACCAGAGGGCGGGGCCAGCTGGCCAACTGCCCATGGACTCTCCCCCTGGCCAGCCCCACCCCCAATAGGCCCCACCCACCCCAATCAGGGCAGGTTGGCTGGACCCCACCCATGCAGGAATTTGTGCACCGGGCCTCTAATATACTCTAATAAAACAGTAATATTGAAATTGACCATTTCTACGGGATGCCTAAGCCACGCCCAGCAGCCAATCAGATCGCTGTATGCAAATTAACGCAGCCAAGATAGAGGCCAGCAGCACAACTGCAGAGGCGGGTGCAGTGCAGGTGGCAGGGTGAGAAGGCATGCAGGGCACGATGGGCAGGTGACGGGCCAGGGTGTGTGTGAGGTGGGTGTGGCTTGATGGGTGGGTGGCGGGCTGCAGGTTGGGCAGATACAGGCCAGCCTGAGGGACCCCCCAAATGCATAAAATATTGTGCACTGGGCTCCTACTTTCTAATAAGTGCATATTTGAATCATTAAAGTCTGACTGCAAGGTTATATTCCTTGTGAGGAGTTCCTTGATTCTAGACTTCCTTCCCCTTTCCTCCCACTGGAATTGAACCTGGGACCCTTCAATCCTTAGGCTGGTGCTCTATCCACTGAGCCAAACCAGCTAGGGCTTCTATAATTCTGTATCCTCTTGAGTACAGGGTCTTCTTTCTTAACTTTATCTCAGCCCTTGTGTCATACATGAAATATAGTAAATGTCTTATAACGCTTTGCTTGACATGCTTGTTGTAACCTGACTAAATATCTCTCAGTCTCCTTAGTAACTCCTCTCTAATTTGCTAATGATAATCCAAGGCTCAGAGGAGTTAAATTATTAGTAAGTGCTAGAAATAGCATTTGGTATTAGAACTGTTTAATTATAGAGTAATTGTGTTCTCCTTATAGGATCTATTCTTTTATTGGTTGAATACACTTTTACTTAACTAAGATATCCCTGTAGACAGTATTGAGCTTAGCTTCAGGAGTTTCTGCAACTTTGCCTGATCAAATCTATCAGGCAAATCAGGATGGAAGATGTGGAATCAATAGGCAAATTCTCTCTCACCTCTTCAACCCTTTCCACATAGTCTTATTAGCTCTGTCAGAGTCTAGGAACATGTCACCACTCCTGGATCCTAGGAGGACTCTGGGTGGAGAAAAAAACATCTTTTTAGCTAGCTGTATCTGTTGCCCTAGCCCTTATTTATGAACAAGCAGAGCTATGGTGAGGTGGATTCAGAAAATAAAGATCTAATCTAATAAAAGAGTAATATGCAAATTAACCTTCACTCTGTACCACCTAACCCATGCCCACCATCCAATCAGAGTGACAATATGCAAATTAGCCCAGCCAAGATGGTGGCTGGCAGCCACAGAGCTAGAGCAAACAGGAGGCCAGCGATGGAGAAAACTGCCTGCCTAGGCCGACTGTGGTCTCTGCTCAAGGCAACAAAGTTTCAATTATAGAAGCCATGGAGCTGGAGCAAACAGGAGGCTTCATTGTCTGCCTAGGCTGGCTGTGGCCTCTGCTGAAGGCAACAAAGTTTCAATTATAGAAGATAAACGAACCCCAGAAACCTGCTTCCAGCCAGCCTCACTGGGACCTTGGTCAATGGGAGCTGTGGCCAGCCTGCAAACAGCCCTCAGCCCCTCACCCAGGCTGGCCAGACACCCAGGAGGGATCCGAACCCTGAAGGGGCTGTGGCCAGCCTGAAAACAACCCTCAGCCCCTCACCCAGGCTGGCCAGGCACCCCAGTAGGGACTCAAACCCTGAAGGGGCTGTGGCCAGCCTGAAAATGACCTCCAGCCCCTCACCCAGGCTGGACAGGCACTCCAGTAGGGACCCGAACCCTGAAGGGACTGTGGGCAGCCTGAAAATGGCCTTCAGCCCTTCACCCAGGCTGGCCACACACCAATAGGGTGAGGGTCCCCACTAAGGGGCTTGACTAGCCTGCAAACAGCCATCAGCCACTCACCCAGGCTGGCCAGGCATGCCAGCAGGTGGACATCCTTCGAGGGGTCCCAGACTGTGAGAGGGCACAGGCCTGGCTGAGGGACGCCCCACCCCGAGTGTATAAATTTTTGTGCACTGGGCCCCTAGTATTAAATAATTATTAACAAATGTTATAGAGATATTTGCACCAAGCAATTTATAATGTAGTGTTTTCTCACTCTTATATTTAAGTTTTTCCTAGAGTATTTTATTATCACTTTGGTGGAAACATAATAATTTTGTGAGATGCAGTTTTAGGAGTTTCTTAATATGAATAATACTAGTTATATCTCAATTGAAGTAGATACTGAGGTATTTTATTGGTTTTTCACCAACAT
>PVJC01025335.1:0-24896 GCA_004026665.1 Murina feae | reverse complement strand
TGAAATCCAATACGTTAGTTTCCATTCCTCAAATATATGTCCCTCCGGAGTCTCTGCAGATGTCTCGGGTCACAAGATAGTTACTGTTTGGCACTTAAGGGTGAAAAGATTTCTTCAATTTACCTCAGTCCATTTCTAATATTTACATATTTGGCAAAAGATATAAACTTCTCTTATAACTGAAAATTGTCTCAAGAAGTTGTATTCTATCTCTCCATAACAGAAAGGCTTAAAATGTATTATGAATATATTGGGCACAGAATAGACTTTTAAAGATACCAATCCCTAATTTCCATAATTCCAGATAATTTTACTGTAATGAGCAACCTTGACTCACATCTGAAGAATGGCAACACAGGGAGGCTTCAATGTAAACGATGCGTCACCTACAGTTCGTTTATGGCTGATTAGTGATGGGAGCTTGCACTGTTGAAGGACGCAGTTTTTATTTGCCGCCCCTTTTAAACAGGGAACACTGGATTGGTTTATAGAAACTGATCAATACATTTTAAAGTTACACATCCATTTGTAACCCAGTTACATGTTCTCCCTAGAAGGCGAATTTGAACAATGGTAATGAGGCCACATGTTTATAAAAAAGAAATGCATATGACTTAAGGGAAGAGTACTTACAGGAAAGCTAGCCCTTGCTGGGTGAACCTGCTGGGTGAAATGACTGGGTGAGGAGAAAGTATTCTCCAGAATGGGTGTGGGGGACTTTTCCCTAGTTATTAGAGTAATTTTCATAACATTTCTAAGCCTTAGAGGAAGAGGGATTGTCACAGATCCAATCACACCTTTACATAATTATGCAGTCAGATGGTGTCAAAATGAAGGCACTTTCAAAGGCTCAGATTAGAATAAAACTCACTCTCTAGATATTAGGTAACCGAACATCAGAAAAATCCTTTTCAAGTTATCAAAATAAAAGCATTTCTTGGATAAACTGGACTTGGTGGAATGTATTTAGAAGAAGGAAGTTCATGGGCTTTTACAAATGCAATTCATCTGAAGCTTATTGCATTGCCAGCGAAGTCGGTTTTGTCTCGGTCACCCGTTTGGCAGGAAGTCTGTTGTGGCTGCAACATGTAGGTTTTACAAGCAGGCCTGCTTTATAGGAAGTGGTGGCAGTATTTTTAAAGAGAGGCTATATAATGCACTTTAGGCTCTGAATGTGAAGATATATTGTATTTAATGGTGCCAAGAAGAGATAGCATGGCCTGCAATATACAAACATGTCCACGCTCATGACACAGTAGTCTAGAAATGGCACACAAAATGTCTCCCATTTCTGCCCTTGACATCTCCATGAGGATTGGCTGTTCAGCCTTGTACTAACTCATCCAAACACGAGGCAGAGTTCTAAAATATGAACCTACGTGTGCAAAGAAAACCTCTATTTACTAATATATGTTCTTTTCCCCATAGAAATGCCTAATAGTTTAAGTTTTAACTATGTGAATGGGATTTTCATAATGAATCCAATTCTTATCTTTGAATTCATGTTATCTGAATTAACTTTGAACTGCCCATTGGAAAACTTCTGCGTTTTAATGAGTAACTTGCCTCTATTGTCATAGGTAAGTTGGTGAAAGGGGAAAACTAGGTAAGTCTCCCCACAGAAATGTTCATGTTTGCAATGAATATCCACTCAGAATCATGGAGAGCAGTTTTAAGCAGTTAGGAAGTCATTTGTTGGCCTTGTGACCTAGTAGAACAACTTTATTAGTGATCTGACAGAGAAGATTGACTGCTTCTTATTGCCTTTCCTTAGAGAATTTAATGTACTTGTGATTCTAATAAAGTTTTTAGTTTAGAATAAAAGCATGTCACTTCCATCCTACTGTATAAAAAGTCACACGAGCATGAAGATACTATGTTTTGCACTTGAGCATAACTTACATTATAAATTCCTTGTCGTACTAATGATCCCATTAATCAAAGGACATATAGTACAAATATGGAAGAATACCACATGAGCACTTAACAGACTCCAAAGCGTACAACCCTGTGAAAACTGAAATATGCATTCCAGGATATCACCCATTATCCTGCCCGAATGGGCATGCTACTTTTACCTAAGGGGTACATCATGAATGAATGACTGAAGAAACAAGCCAGCCAGCAGATGAGTTTACAACTTGACTGAACTACAACACTTCACACTTTTGCTGCTGTTACAGGTTTCATATCTACTTTACATTGGACACTGAGTGATTCCCAGCATAGATTCAAACTACCTTCCCCAAATACATTGTTACTTTACTTAGCGACACTTGTCCAATTTTGTACAAACATTTGCCTCAAATCAGTGAATGTTTGAATTCACAGCATGCTGACACATTATGCAGTTGAGGTTCATTTTTTAACGCAACATTTACTGATGAAGCAGTCACAGGACCAGTTTATTTAGGCCTCAAAGTGAAATTATATTAACCAAAACAGAATAAAAGGTGAAGTGATGTATTAGATTTTAAGTGATTTTACTGTTTCCAAGGAACAAAAATGACTATATTATTAATCCTGGAAGTCTGTCCCTAGATATCTGTCACTTTGAATTTCTTATTTTTCTTCTTTAATCTAGTGATATGTCGTCTCTTAATAAAAATCGAGGAGAGACACAACCCACCCATGATGATTACCTTTATTGCCAACAAAGGTGTATATGGAATTCAGTGTCACATTATGTCATTATGTCCTATTTGGTTAGTCAGAATAATGTGATATGCAAGGCATATGCCTGCCTAAAAGTAGGTCCGATTACCTAATGAATCCTCAAAGCCTTGCCAGTTCTGAGTACTGGTAGGAAAGTATAGCGTTGTTTCTAGATGGACCATATGAAAGGAAACGACACACTTTGGAAAGAATAGGTTTTTAATGAGGTCGTATACACTGAGTAGCCAGATTATTATGACCACCCCATCAGTACTTCGTTGGGCCACCTTTTGCCTTCAATACTGTGGCGATTCTTCTTGGCACTGACTCCATGAGATGTTGAAAGGTGATGTGAGGAATCTGACACCATGCCTGATGAATAGCACTGTCCAGTTCTGTGAGATCTGATGGTTGTGGAATCAACTGCCTGAGGGCTCTTTTAACTTCATCCCACAAAAGCTCAATTGGATTGAGATCTGGTGATTGTGGGGGCCACTTAAGCAAGGTAAAGTCTCCCTCATGTTCTTGAAAGCACTCGTGCACAATACGAACACCATGGCATAGCGCATTGTCTTGTTGGAAGAAGCCATCTCCATTGGGATACGCCATCAACATGATAGGATGAACCTGATCAGCGATGATACTTAGGTATGTTGTGCTATTCAGACGTTTATAATGATCTGGCCCTCTAGCAACTTCAGCGCGAAATTATAGCTAATTTGCCTACAAACATCAGGTGGTCATAATAGTCTGGCCACTCAGTGTATATAAGCATTTCAGTTCTACATCAGGATATTAGCAGGTTCTAAATTTAAAATTTTAATATCTATAGAAGCCCGATTATTTTTTATATTAACCAAATAGAAACTGATAGCCTGAAAGAGATGAAGACTTTTTCTTTAAAATTTGAGAGTGAAGGTAATGACCAGTGTTTTACATAATGAGCTAAATAACTGTAGGAAATTCTCAAGAGAAAATGTGGTAGCAGAGATACTTGACAAAATATTTAGAGGCAAATAAGACTGTGTGAGCATAGGGAGGATAGTACAAAAGTATTCTTATGGCATCATATTAAAAACAAAAAGGAGAAATAAAAGCAGGTTGCAAATGACTGGGGATAAATAATCAATTTAGAAGGAGAAAGCCTCTGAGGACTATAAGGAGGAGAAGACTCTTGGTAATCAAAGTGATGTATAATGATGATGAAAGTGAAAGAGGAGGCCGATTTCAAATAGAACCAAACCAGTAGGTCTTCAGGAGTTCTATTTGTACATGGGTGTAGAAATGGTCACAGAAATCCAGTGGAAGCCCTAGCCCTCAGTGTGGCAATAGTTGGTGATAGGGCGTTTAAAGGGATGGTTAAGGTCAAATGAGGTTATAAGGGTGGGGCCCTTACCTGGTAAGGTTGGTGTCCTGATGGATAAAAAAAGGAGGAGACCCTCTTCACCTGTGCACAGATACAAGGTCAGGAGAGGACTCTTGAGAGGAGCATCTGTCAGTTTACTCAGCATGTTAAACTCCAGTGAAGAAGGGTAAACGTATCCAAAGATAGATATGAGTAACTGCCCAGCATGTGGTCAGTAGTGGAGCACGTGAAACTCATTCACATACATGAAAGGGAGGTTTCAACATAGCTGTGACAAGGGTTTCAGAAGGACTTGGTTTTATAGATTATATTTCGTGCACTGCTGGTGGATGTGCAAATTGGTATCCACATTGGAGACAATTTGGCACTCATTACAGATTTACATATGTGAATTGCTGGTTTGCAGCAGTGCGGCTCCAGGAGCGCCACCTAGGGGAGTCATTGAATGTGCGCCAGAGGACCCCCAGGAGCTACAAAAACAACCCAGCTCTTGATCAGCAGAACAAATAATCAATGATGGTCCACACAAGCAGTAGAATATTATGAAGTATTTGAAATGAATGCCTACAACATTGTGAGATAAAAAAAAGAATGCCTTTCATAAACATATTAAACAAAAAGAGAAGCCTTGGAAAATACAATAATCTCCCATTTACAGGACTTGGGTATAGGTAGCACTGCATCATCTATTATTTGTGTCTTTATGTGTGTGTAACACATGAAGACAGGAAGTGTGGTAGGGCAGCGGGGGAATGGAGTGGCGTGTGTTTGGGGGATGTGGTATCTAAGTGATGTCTAAGTTCTTCTTCAACACGCAGGAGAACAGCAGTGTTCACATTCGCATTTTCCTTTAAACACCACATACAATCTTCACGCACTTTTTCTGGAAGGCATCCTTAGTGTTAAATAGTTGCAAAAGAAGAAATCTCTGTGCAATCAATGTAATACTTTTGAAAATACTTGTTTGGTAATGCAAAGACTATGTAACTATACAAAATATAGACCCAGAAAGGGCGAAAGATAGAAAGATAGAGATAGAGATATATATATAGAGAGAGAGAAAGAGGGGCCCGCTTGTTATCCCACTTATGCATTTGTTATTGATTCTTACATGTGCCCTGATGAAGGATTGAACCCGAAACCTTGGCGTATTCAAATGATGCTCTCTCCATGTGCGCTATCAGGCCAGGGCTAGATCCAGATCTTAAAGAAATAAACTGTGGCTACCAAGTGAGATACTGGCTATGCATTGAATCATGTCCCCTCAAATTTCACATGTTGAAGTCCTAACTCCCAATGTGGCCATCCTTGGTGATAGGGCCTTTAAAGGGGCAACTAAGGTCAAATGAGGTATAAGGGTGCGGCCCTCACCTGGTAAGATAGGAGTCCTTACAAGGAGAGAAAGAGACACCAGGGAGCGTGTGCACAAAGAAAAGGTCAGGTGAGGACTCCTGGGGAAGCATCTGCCATCATCCCCGACCACATTAACTAGAGGAAGCACCTGCCCGCCCCTCTCATCAGGGGGCTCACGCTTATTCATGAAGTAAGAAAGGCACCTCTGCCAGCCCTCCTTCCAACCTCGACCCAAAGCCAGAGATGGAGGCCCCTTTTCTCCCCCCCCCCCCCATTTCCGTTCCCGTTCCTGGGATAGCTGCTGGGGAAGAGCTGTCTCCTCAGCGTCAGGCCGGGGCTCCCACTCCTGGGCAGAGGTGACCCGCTCTCCACCACCGTCTGAATTCCCAGTCAAACCGAGCGACTGCACTTCTCCCATACAAAGCAGGTGCTCTCTTCTGCGGTGATGTGCTCTCTGAACTGGATGCACTTTCTACATGTCAGCAAACTCTCCAGTGAACACACAAGTGAGAAGGAAGAGCAGAACACAGAACAGAGAGAGGCAGGTGCATACCTTGCTGGATCAAGTTTCCTACTTTGGAAGAGTTTTGGAAACTAATGACTTACTTGGATTTTTGGCCACGAACACGAATGATCCTGTTGACGGCATAAATGATGCATACCGTGTCTTTGAAGATATCATTCATATAGATAACATTTTTATATTCTATCAGATCATATGACACTGTTTGTTGTTGTTTTAATTTAAAAACCAGTTGGATAGCAGCAGTTTCCTCTAGTGCAACCTCCAAAGTGTGTGGTTTTCTCTTTTTATTGTGTAACTGTCACAGCTTTGCGTGGAGGAGCCTGTTTCTCACTCTGTTTTGATGGGTAAGATATTGAAATGATCACCTTGTTGTTTTGGGGAAGCCTGAGTCAGTCCTAGTGGCTGCAGTTCTCTGTTCTTGGCTCCGATGCCTGTTTCTTGCCCATCTCTTCTGGGACACGAGAGCTCCTGCAATGAAGAGGCGGAGTCCCCACGGAATGAGGGGTCTCACAGGAGTCCGCGCAGGAAGACCTGCTCGGGACACTCCGCTCCCAGGGAGAGATTCCGTTTCTCCCCACGGAAAGGAAGGTCTCTCGTCTCTGACAGTTTGGGAGAGCTGACACTCACCTTCATGTCCGTCTCGTTTTCCTTTGTCTCTTTGAAGCCAGTGGGTACCAGGAGGGCACAGGAGACAGAACAGGCTTGGGTAGCCGATGACTCGGGACAGACACGCAAGCAGCCTGTGCCCTTCATGTCAGGGCGGCCCTGACAGAACACGCCTGTGATCCCTTCACCTGCATAGACGGCAGGTTTGCGAGGGGATGGATGTGGGATGGCTGTCACTTTGACAGATATTTCAGAGAAAATCTTGCTTTTGTCTGCAACCCTACTTTTTCCCCTTTCTACTAGCAGTTTAAATGATTTACCTTTGTTTGTCCTCAATACTTCCTGTGAAAGGACATAGGGAACAACCTATCGGAAATAACATACTGAAATGTCTACCGATGCAGACTTCTCCTTTGTGTGATGAGCCTGTCAGAATGACACACTGACGGCCTGTGCCGGAGCAACGTGTGGTGCAGGCTTATTCCGTCGCCCGATCTCTCTGTCTGATGGGTCCCTGCTGAACCCGAGTGAGTGACTGATGGTGACAGGAGCCGTGCGCCAGTGCCTGGTGTCCCGGTGGTGGGCCACCCGCACCTGGGCCGGGAGCCTGCTGGTGCGAATCTCGATGCGGGTCGGCACGCCTCAGCCTGCGCTCGCCTCTCCTGGATATGGTTTTCAAATTCCTGATTTATCGCTGTGACGTATGACAGCGCAAAAGGAAAAAAATAAAAAGCAAAATGCAGTGACAGCTCACAGCATCCTCTTCCCTCGGAGTTTCTGCAGCGTCGCTGAAGGACGCTTGATTGTTAATTAGAGCTGCTGTATGAACACAGCGAAATCAAATCAGATGTCATCTGGTTCCTGTCATCTCGCGATGGCCAGGGAAGGGCAAGGACGTCAGTTTCTTGCAATTAATGAAGAACTGCCTCAAGGAAAGACTATGGAAGTGATGAGCCTCCAAGAAGCTTCCAATGTTTTCTCAATCCAGATTTTTAAATATCAGTCTGCAGAGTCTTAGTACCTGAAAACACCTGTGCAGACACATAACACCCGGCCTGTCTGTACAGCCTCCTTAGCTACAACATGTTTAGACAGAATGCCATTGTACTGAAAGTCACATATGAAAACTACCATCAGTGTTTGGTTTGCTGGCATCAGATGAAGACTTGAGTTTTGTGGATAATTAATACGAAGAACTTGATGTCCTTTCTTGAAGTTGTCCTGGGTCTCCGGTAGGAGAACAGGTCGTTATGGAGACGGCATTCCTGTCTAAATCTGCATTGTAAACACAGAGGCCACTTGGGAATGCCACGTGAGAAACCGCAGGAGCCTCCTGGCAATGGTTATGTTGTGTGAGGAGACAGATGAAAAGACGGCAGGGCATATAGCAGAGACTTAGCACGCCTCTGGCATTCTTCAGAGATAATCTCATTGGGGAGGTGGATACCATTGTTGTCATACCAGGACCCCAGGGGATACCAAAATCTAGGGATGCTCAGGGCCCTGTGAAATGGGGCAGAGCAGCACACCCAGCCTGCCCTCCGCATGCGTGGACTCCCAGCTGCCAGTTGAAAGCAGTGAGGTGCTTCCTGCCTAAGAAAACACAGAGGGGTGGGCCCGTGCAGGTCAGACCCGGTTGTTCAAGGCTCAGCTGCACATGTGATCTTGCCTTGTCATGAAGTCTTCACAAATATCTGGCTGTGGGGTCCCTGAAATCATTCCCTCTTTGCAGTCACCATGTGGGTGACTGAGGAAACTAGTTCTCCTTTGGAATGTAGAATTCAAAGTAAGAAGGAAAGAGCACACACATGAGAATGGAGAGAGCGCTTCGGAAATGCATTCAGTTAGAGGACATACTTTATACATCAGATCTAAGGCCTTTCTCTAGCAGCTGCAAGTTCAAATTCAAAGTGGAAAAAATGAGCAAAAAGTGCCTAACTGCATTTCTTCTTGATAAAGACAGAGTATTTAATGCAAAAATAAATAAAGACTTTCTCAGGGTCCTTCCCTCCCCAGCAGGGCAGTGGTGACTTCAGAGTATTCCTGGGCTCCGGAGCTGCTCCCGACCGCGGGCAGGTTCAGGACGCAGAAAGTGGCACTTGTACCCACCAGTTCTCACGGGGTCCAAGTAAGTTCTCCGTCTCATTGAGACCAGTTTACCGAAGAAATGCATAATGGCGAAATGGCAATTTTAGTTATTACTAATAATACACTTAAAATGCACAAAGAAAGCTAGACATTTTCAAGGAATCTTCTGTCCGTGAAAAGCATGCTATGGCATGAATAACTGTGCTCCTCTTACTTCTGCCTTCAGATGTTTGTGTACATTCCTTTGTTTGCCATTGGCTCATGTTAGTCGTTAAAGAAATGAACTCCCATTTAGTTGAATCTGAACAAAGATCCCTTGAAGTTGGCTTTATTGATATCCAAATCAATGATCACAATTAGCAATAAAGAAAACAAAGATAGGCATGTTAGTACAGTTGAAACACAGTGAAAATCTGTAAGGAGGTAAACTTATTGTGGAATTTTGTGTTCAGTGTTTTAATCTTTCTTGTTGAGCTGCATTCTTAAAACTCACCTAGCAGAAGGAAAGGCTAACTGGCTCTCTGACTCCAGTTCCAACCTTCACTTCGCGGCTCTTCATTGTAGATCATCTTTATGTCTTAGTAGCTGAAGCCCCTGGCAGGAGCCTGAGACAGAGTTCCGCCTGTTATACATCATCTCAGCGGCTACGTTGGGAGGGAACTGCTTTTGTGTTGGCTTGGACTGAAGCCACTGCAGCGGTAATTTTCTCACATCCGTATCTTGCCACTGATATAGATGATCATCAGACTCACATTCTTTCTTTTTTCTTGTCTAGTCGGTTCTAGACTTGCATTTCTTTTCTTCTACGTAGAGAAAGAATTGACTCCACAGATGCATTGAGATATGAGAAAAAGGCACTTAGAAAAGCAAGGGTCCTGATTCATTCTTACGGAATTTGATTTCAGAAGATCTTTAATTGTGTGTTAATGTCTCTGTGGAAATGATTGTTTTATAGTCAAGGGGATGTTGGGATCATTTTAGCACAAGTGAGCTACACCTTCCCCTTCAGCATCTCTTGAGCTATAATCCAGGTTTGGCAGGTGTAGCACTTCCTGGTTCATGTGGAAGATCCATTCCAAGCCCACTCAGCGGTTGAGAGCGGATTCGGTCCCCGTGGGTTGTTGAGTTGATTCTAGCTGTCGGCCCAGGCCCCTCTCAGTTCTTCGCCACATGAGCCTCTTCGGCGCGGCAGTTCGTGTCTGCAAAGTGGAAAAGGATCAGAAGGCAGAAGGGAGAGAGTTCCCGGGAAAGAGAGCTGGAAAGATGGGCGACACAGTCTCTCACCTGCTCAGGGAAGTGCTCTCTTTCCACTTGGGCCATTGTTCTCTT
The DNA here is from genome assembly GCA_004026665.1 of Murina feae. Taxonomy (NCBI): domain Eukaryota; kingdom Metazoa; phylum Chordata; class Mammalia; order Chiroptera; family Vespertilionidae; genus Murina; species Murina feae. The sequence continues at coordinate 14,973 of PVJC01025335.1, read as the reverse complement.
GGCCAGCGCAGGGATAAGCAGGGCAGAGAGAACACAGGTGTGTGAAAAGGCGAAGTTGCTTCTGTTACGAGCAAGGCGCAGCCCCCAGAAGGAGCTGACACAGGGCATCCAAGCTGGGCAGGGAGGTTTCTCTGTGTTCTGAATCCTTCCAGAACCTGGGGAAGGGACCTGCAGAAGGCGTCTGGGTCATTGCGCAGGTGCCCACTTGGCACTCCAGCGTCCTTTCATTTTAATTTTACACCTCAGTGAACATAGGACAAAGTAAATTCTAGGGAGTTCGTTATTTGACATAAAGAATTAAAGCACCTATTTGCACATAAATACCACTGAAATATCAGCAGAAAGAAAGAAGTAGTTGTAATAGTGTCATCCTTGGAATTCTTTATAAAAAATAAAGCCGTTAAAATTCCATCGTGACAAACCATGCAATTTAGAAACTTAAAAGTCTTTGCTGCCACTCGGCATTTTTTTTTGAATTTTCTGAAATGCTGCTCCAGTGATGTGCTTCAGTGATCGCTCGGCTGACGCGGGAGGCATTCTGTGCTGGTTTCTATGAAGAGCCCTGTGTCCACCCCCCTGGCTCCGAAATGCAGCCGCTCGACGCCCGGATATGAATGATTCATTGACCCTTATCTCCTTGTGCTGGCTGCCTGGGCTCTCAACCTGCTCATATAATGGCTTCGAAATGCTGCGTCCAGATGCCCCCCCGCCCCCCGGGATAAGCAGGGCAGAGAGAATACAGGTGTGTGAAAAGGCAAATTGCTTTTATTGTGGATGTTTAATTTAAAATGATCATAGTTATGGCTTATAGTCAGACCGTGCTGGAGCCTTTAATGCAGTGCTGTAAACAACCCTTTACTCTTCACTTACGTGAAAATATACACATATAAAATTTATATGTATATACATATATGTGTGTGTGTTTATATGTGTACATACGTCTAAAATTGGTGCCCCTGTGTTATATATTAGATGAGTAGTGACTAAGGAAGTTAGGTCTGGGCGCTGCCAAGATCGCCGTGATTTTGAAGTTGGCCTCACCCCGTCTAACATCTCCGCGAGGACTGGGCAGCACCTGCGCATCAGCGAATGAGAAAACCAAAAGGCACGAAATAAAAAGGAGCGCCTGTGCCACCTCAGGCGGCCTTTTGTGCCCTGCATCTGGGGTGAGATGTACCTGCTGACAGGACCAGGGATCTCGCTTTAGTACCAAGCATCCACGAAGGATACTTACCTCTTTCACTTTCAGATATTTTTATTCAATTTAAGTTAAATTACTATTGTGATTAATCATTAATTTAAAAAAAACATGTATGTGTATGTAAACACACACACGCACTAGCCAAGGAAAAGCCCGGCTCTGTGCCCGAATGCCTGAGGCCCTAACATCCCGGGCACCAGCCCCAGACAGCCACTCGTGTCAGCACACACACGTGAGATGCTGCAAATCCTTCCTTCCGGTTGAGGCACCTTCTGTCTCAACAGCAGCACATTTCTACAGTTGTTCAGTCAAACAGATGCGGCTTCTTGTGTGTGAAGGCCACGGAGCCTGGATTCTGGAGGCATTAGATAAGAGAAAGCTCTCGTCTCAGACCGTAAGCCCTGCGCTGGCGCACGGCCCTTTGTGCTGCTCTGAAGGGATAAACAGAAAGTGAAAGGCAGATCTCCATCTACCGGCTAAACCCTCCCCAGTGAGGCCATGTGTTTGCTGGGCAGGAAGCAGGCAGCACCTCTTACCCACCAACACCCTCCTGGAGGTGGGGGGTGGGCATGGAGGCTTGGGTATTTGGGACACGAAGGGCCTGGGTGAGCAGACCAAAGCCTTGAGAAGACCTGGCCTAACTTCTAAAACCCGATGGAGGAAAATACCTTCCTCTCATTTTGAAAAATATATTTTTATAGATTTCATAGAGGAAGGGAGAGGGGGAGAGAGAGAGAAACATCAATGATGAGAGAGAATCATTTTATCGCTTCCTCCTACACGATCCCCAAAGTCCAGCCATGTGCTCTGACCGGGAATGGAACCGGTGACCCCCTGGTTCACGTGGCCATGCTCAACCACTGAGCCATGTCTTCGGGCTCTTACTCTCACTTTCTAAAAATTAGTATCAATCCAGTATTTACAGTAGATGTAAGTTTTAAAACGCTGTCACCCAGCATTTCACACAAAGAAGCACATTTTTATTTACAAATACGTGTGTGTGTCCACACACTGCATCCTTTCGAAAAACAAAATCACCCTGTCTATATTGTTTTAAAACTGCTTTTTAAAATCCCCCCACACACAAAAATAGGATTTTTAAGTCAGATTATTTATGTTTTTGCCTCACGTTTATTAAAGAATATGTGAGATCCCATTTCTTCACAAAATGTTCCAAGATACATTTCCCATTTAATATTAGATATTACTGTCTTTTTTTTTTAAGTCTTTGCTCATCTAAACCTGTGTCAGGCATTTAGCATATATTGGCAAATTATGAATTGTCTACAGTACAACAAAACTATGCATGAAATGAATAACCTCATGGATCATCTGTAAAAGTGAACTATGATTGCTGAGGCAACATTTATGTCCTTTAAGGCCCCCTCTTTAAATTCTACAGATTAGACCCCAATAACAGCAAACAAGATTTAGAGTCTACTAAATTCTGAGTGACTTACTTGGCTGCACTTTTATCTCTTGAAATCGTTTTTTCATATGTCATGTCGCTGGACTCAGAGTGCAATTAGGTGAATTGTTGGTCAGGGAGCAGAGAGAACTTCATAAGTCACTTAAGCACTTCTCAATTTGCTGGATCAAATATTTGCAAGTGCCTCCCTCACTAAAATACTTAGCAGAATAATGAAAATTCACTTTCTTCCCTTATTAACATTGGAGTTTGCTGCAACAGGCCCCTCTGTGGCCACACATTGGCGTCATCATCAGTTTGGCACATGCCAGATTGCCCGACCCCCTCCCCTCACTTGGTGGTACTTAAGACCCCACCATAATCAGTGAACTAAATGGCCATGTTTATCTACACATGGCAGTGCAGCTGCCAAAATCATCTCGCTTCTTCTTGTTCACTTTCTGTGTCCTGGAAACCAACCACACAACCCAATCCTTAAGTCCGGGGCTTTAAGACGGGCAACTGTTCAGAATTCATCTCGTCAAGCAGCCTACTTAGAGTAGGAGCCGTGACGGTTGCTAGCATGACTAATGAAGTGATGAGTGTGGTGATGACTGATGAATACCTGTTTGTTTAAGTGATAGTTCATAGCATGTAGTAGACTTGATTGGCCAAAGGGATAAATGGGACCAATGACTTCTCTCAAATTACCGACTATGGAAGCCTTTATCCCAAACCTCCAACTTCTCATGCCACTGAAAGGGTGGATTTCAGTCTGCTCCAGCTTCTTTTCAATAACAAACCCTTATAACGCCATTCCCCCCAATGTAGTTTTTCTTCTTTCAAGTGCTGAATCTCTTCCATTTTGTGAATGTTTTTGTCGAGGGCACTTCAGTTGCTCCACATCCTCACCATTTGGTGTTGTCAGTGCTCTGGATTTTGTCCATTCTAATAGGTGGGTAGCGGTAGCTCATTTTTGTTTTAATTTGCCTTTTTCCGATGACATATGATATAAAACATCCTTTTACATGCTTCATTTTTTTAATTGCAAAATTAGTGTGAAACACTTTGAGGGAAAAACAGCGCTTTCATTTCTGTGCAGTATCAAAAACTTCAAATAGACCATTTAAATACAAATGTCTACATTTTACAGCATGTAATTATATATAAAATAACGAAATGGAGGAAGATAGACTGTAAAAAGATATAAAACGTAGCTAAAACTTGTGACAGTTGTCATTAGCTTGTAAGCACTATGATATAGTTCATTGTTGAGACAGAAAGTAATGCTTTTTGCTCCTTCTCTATACCACCCTCATTAATCCATTTGCAGATTGAGTACAGTTTTTTAGTGCAGTTTTTAAATGTCATGGTTGATTTGTGAATTGAAAGACATTGTGATAGTTAAATGCTGAATTCTACCATGAAAATGTTCAGTTTGGATGCTTCTTCCAGTTCAGGAGTAGCTCTCACTTATTCCTGTGACTCTACAGGAGTTGTCATTATTTTAACGATCTGTAGAATGTGACAGTTACTCTGTGATACATGTCTTATTACCATTCTCACTAAGCTACATGATTGTCATTTAATGGAAAGAAGGCAGAGGACACCTGGGGTTTCACAGTAAAAAGCCACTTAAATAGTAGGTACTGCCTACTGTGGTGAAACATTGAAAACCATGTCTTTAAAGATAGAGCAAGGAGAATTCCAAGAGTGAAGAACAATTGAAAATGAATGGCACTATATTATACTCTCTCATTATATCCATTTTCGATTCCTACCTGGACTTAAGAATTCTTGTTTTTTTTTTTTTTTTTTTTTTTTTTTTTTTTTTTTTTTTTTTTGTGTGTGTGTGTGTGTGTGTGTTTCATATTGACTAGGATCTTTCCATTTTTAAACTCCTTTGAATAACTAGGCCACATTTAGACAATATATATGACCCTCAAAGAATTAAAAATACATAAGATAGCCTGGCTGGTGTGCTCATTGGTTGGAGCGTTGGCCCATTCACTGAAGGGTCATGAGTTTGATTCCCGGTCGTAGCCGTGTGCCTGGGTTGCAGCTTGGTCCCCGGCCCCAGTCCGGGTGCATGCAGGAGCAGCTGACCAATGCGTCTCTTGTCACAGAGATGTTTCTCTCCCCCTCCCCTCCCCCCGCCCTTCCACTCTCTCTAAAAATCAATGGAAATAATATCCTTATCAAACTCCTTTTTATTAAAGAGTCTGAGAAGGATTGGTGGCAGTTTTTCTTTAAATATTTGGTATATTTCACTAGGAAAGCCACCTGGCCCTGGACTTTTTGGTTGTGGGGAGGTTTTTGGTTGCTGATTAAATTTCTTTACCTGTTATAAGTCTGTTGAGATTTTCTATTTTTTTTCTTGCATCGGGTACTTTTGTGCTTATAGAAATTTTCCCATTTCATCTAGATTACTCATTTGCTGGCTAGCATTTATTCACAGGCTTCTCTTTTAATGCCTTTTACTTGTGTAAGGTTAGTAGTAACGTCCCCACGTTCATTGTGCCACTAGTGGGCCTGCCCTGCAGGAAATGCCGCCTGCTGCAAAGGGAGGCGACGGGGCTCTTCATGTAATTGTGCAGAGTGTCTTGTTATAGGAGCTGGTCTTAGACCTTAACTTCCTCACAATATGTCACATGTTTATTGAGTAATGATGTTCTTTAAAAAGTATCTTTGTTATGGTGATGGCTTTTATTAGAATGATATTATTTTTTTAAGCCATAATGTATTACAAATTCGTCATGACTTAGAGCAGCGGTTCTCAACCTGTCGGTCGCGACCCCTTTGGGATCGAATGACCCTTTCACAGGGGTCACCTAAGACCATCCTGCATATTTATATTACGATTCATAACAGTAGTAACATTGCAGTTATGAAGTAGCAACAAAGATAATTTTATGGTTGAGTCACAACATGAGGAACTGTATTTAAAGGGCCAGAAGGTTGAGAACCACTGACTTAGAGAGTAGCGTTATCAGTGTTAACAAGGTGCATATGTCGTAATGTGGGAATCTGCCCTCCATATTATAAATCAAAATAGATATTTAGCTAAAGAGGTCTATTAACTCTAAAAATCATACAGCTAGTATCTACAAAACCTTGTTAAATTAATTCCTTTTCATACCTAAATAATTTCTCAGAGTGATAAGTTCAAATTATGGTATAAAAGCAGGACTTCTTATATTCGCCTTTAAAAAAATAAGTCTCCACTCAGGCAGTTGCAGCTGCTTTGAAAACAGCTGATCTGAAGTTAGGAGATTTCCCAGATCCCGCTTCCACAGTGAGAATACTCTGTATCTCTCAGCATTGTTGGGGAAAGTATACAAGATGATGAGTACTAAAGTGCTTTGCGTGCTTTATGTGCATAAGCACGAACATCATGCCTACAGGAGATGCTGAAAGTTGGTGAGCACGTCCAGTTCTTGGTGACTCTCGCTGTCTTCTCGCTGACGTATTTCCAAAGCCCAAAGCTCGGCTTTTTTTAGCTGCCCTTCCTGAAACTTCAGGCAGACCGGCATCTATCAGCTCTCACTCTCCGCTGAGCCCATCTTGGCTGTCTGATGCACAGATGAGCCTAGCAGAGTTCGTCCTGTACTTCCTTCTGACCTCTTTGTCACTGACTTCGTGCCTCTAAAATTGTTCAGCTGGAATTTCACTCTGAGGTGAGTGTCATGAACATGGGCCTGGGAAGGGATCAAGGAGCGGGCATGCCCCATTTTGAGAGGAAATAAACAGTCCATCTCTCCCTGTCCCTCAAGAGAGCAATGGACACAGCTGCCCACAGTATTTGAAGTGTGATTGTCCATTACAAGCAAGAGATTCTGTTTCTAAACGTCTTATCCAATCTTCTTCCCTTAGGCGTTCTCATATTATTGTGTCGTGTTCTTTCTTTCTGAAGCACATTGAACACACCTCTGCTCAGATAAATTAGCTTTCCTGTCGTGATGTATAGCCTAGTGAAGTCAGTAAGTCAATACCCTCACGTGGAAATGTGGAGAATGAAAGTACCTTGAGTAGATAACTACTGGGTGAAGAGGAAAGTGTGCATATATTTTTAGGGCACGACTGCAGGCTGTAATATCCCAGCTCCCTTCCCAGCCTGCCCGGGACTGTTCTCACTGCTTGCCATCCAGCCTTCTGTGGTCTCCAGGGGTCTACACATAGGCAAGATTTCCTTCTCTGTTGTCACCACACATGCGTGTCTGTCCTCTTACGAATATAGTGAAGCAACTAATGGTGTATGGATCAGACCGCCTATTTGACATGCCTGCATTTATAGCCCTGTAGCCTCACCAGCATGTAGGGTTTCATGTGCTGAGGGGGGTTTATATGTAAAATATTAATTTATCTCTTAACAAACATGGATATGAGCATTTGAATAATGATCTGAATAGAAGATGGTCTAAGTCACCTGGAAATCCACACTAATGGTTAATTATTTTCTCAAGCTTTATCATGATCACTAAGACTATGCTGCGTATATAAAACACTGACAAGAACTCTTCCCATGTTGCAGCTCTTGTATGTCTTTTGAAGAAGAGCTGATTCTCTGTGCGTGGCTCTGCCACAGGGATTCTCCTATGGTTTGGTTCACCCCTCATTCTTTCTAGCTTTTCTTTTAGTGTCAGTGGGTATGAGTGTAGACACAGGGAGATAAATGTATATTTAAATTTCACCTCCATACCTGTGGCTGGATCAATAAAAACAAGTTTGCCCCCAAAATGAGTTGTCCAACAATATTGTTGTTTCAACAGCTACATTTGCTCAAAAAAGTTGTTTACAATTCTCAGCAGTTTAAAAAGTGAAAGAAGCCTCCAGCGCCATGGACTTCCATATCTTTTGCTCCCGCCATGATTTTGCATTTCTTGTCTTTCACACCAAATTGCTACAGCCATTCTTTGCTAGGCTGACTCATTTTTCAAAGGAAAGGCAGGACCGTGACATCAATGAGCAGCTCTAAATGGAAACAGCAGTTAGACAATGCAGGTTGAGATTGGTAACAAAATGCACCATTTGAAATGGAAGTAATTCAGGTCATGCCATTGCCAGGAGTAGTCACTAACTCCTGAGTCTGCAAATAGTGTACTCATTCACTTTCCGCATAGAAGCACATACAGCATTTAGCTGCAAGTAGTTAAACACAAAGAGCACACACATTTCCTAGAAATCAACTGAAAGTTGCCAGAAGCATGCTCTGAAATAAAATAGGAGATAACAAAGCATCTTCATGTTACATTCTACAGATTTGAATATATTAGAGAAACAAACCCTGAGCTTTACTCTGCCCGGCATTTTCCTCTAATCCCTCCTACCTGCCTCACCGCCAGGTGGCAGTGTGGTAGCACTCATCCACACCTGCTTTTGAAAAGCCTGGGAAAGGTGCATTGCACGGTATTTTCACTCGGCACAGGTAGCGGTGGCTTTTAGAAATGTTGGTGCTATTCTCTCCCAGTATTAAAATAGCCTTCCTACATTTCATAAATTGCCCTTTTGCTGTGAGTACAGTGTGGATAATTCCTTCTCTAATTTTCTAAACTAGAAACTCTGAATATATGTGCCCTAACAGTTCTCTGTTGTCATAATTTTAAATATAAACCTTTTCCCCAGTATAGCAGGAAGTGAATTATGTGGGGTTTTTAAAAACCAGCATTTTTTCAACAATTGGATTAAGGCAGAGTTTCCCCTGGCTTCTGCAGAAGCCTATGCCTGCAGACTAGAACCCTCTGTGACAAGAATTCTGACATTTCATGTTCCTTATCAAAACCGCTCCAGCTGTCATTATGCCATCGGAGACAAGCTTTCAGCCGACAGGATGACGCCGCTCTATCAAACCCTTTGTGTTTGCACAATGTCCATTCAGCAGTTTAACTGCGGCAAAGGAGCCAATTTCAACATTTGGTTTCAGATACCCAGGATTTAGTATGTGCTTGAAGTATGTCTGGCTTCTTCTTTTTTACAGACAGAAATTCAGAGATCCACATAGTGTCGCTTGATCCAATGCTCACTTGGAAGTGTGGGGCAAAACCAGAAACATAACATCTAGGTTTTCTCTCTATCTGAACTGAGTGATATGTCATCTCCAATATAGAGTGTTCCCGAAAATGTATACACATGCTTTGAATAATTATAAAGGCAGTGTTTATCAAAATACATTTTCAGAACTGAACTGTGAGCTGTTAAAGTGCGTATACATTTTGGGGGGACACCATGTACTCTTGATGGACTGGGGAGGTGTTGGGGAATATCTCCCATACGGTCCACAGACCCTAAAATACTTACTACTGGGCCCTTTGAGAGAACACGTGCTAACCAGTGCTCCATGCCATGTGTCTGAGGACAGCCTGACCATAGTTATATCCTTACCTGTCTGTGAGCTCTGAGAACAGACTTGTCTTTTTCAAATCTTAATCTCCACCAATATGTACATTTCCAACATATGGCAAGGTTTAAAGAAATACTGTTTGAATCTGAAATGAACAATGTTTTAAAAATACTCAGATTTTCCGAGGGTTGGTCAATTGCCTATCATTCGAAATGTTGGCTGCTTCGTTCTAGGGAAGGATGATGCCCACTGCATTAGAACCTTGCCTGACCTTGGGACTTGAGGTACACTCTTCTGGGGGAGGTTTGGACCCCCTCTTTATGGCTACTGCTATTGAATTTAGAATGGTTATTTGACTAGCTTTGGCCAATGAAAGGTGGGTACAAAATCCATCTCTTGGTTCACCGGCTCATTCTTTTCCCTTTACCATGTGACCCACAGTGTTCAGAATGGGCACTTCCTAACTATCTTGAGGTCTAAAGTGAAGAACTGCCTGAACAGACTCATTTTGGTAATGTTCTTAGAAGGAAAAATAACCTCTGTTACTGCAAATCACTGATATTACGGTATTGTATGTCTTTACATTCCAGCTTAGTCCAAAGTAATGAATACAAAAACTGTGTAGGGTATATTATAGATCAAAATTAAATAGTTTTGCCTGGCAGGTATTGCTAAGTGGTTGAGTGTCAATCCATGAACCAAGAGATCACCAGTTTGATTCCTGGTCAGGACACATGCCTGGGTTTCAAGCTCTATCCCCAGTAGGGGGCAGCTGATCGATGATGCTTCTATCTCATTGATGTTTCTCTTTCTCTATCCCTCTCCCTTTCTCTCTCTCTAAAAACCAATAAAAAGCATATTTTTTAAAAATAGAATGATTTTTAGGTCAGTTAAATAAATCTTTTCAAATTATGTAGACGTGCTTCCTTGTCATAGCCTGGGCTGCTCAGTGTATCTTTGCTAACTATTGTCTCCCATCTCCTGTGACTAGAAACAGATGGTGGTGGTTTCCAGATGATGTTCTAATAATCTGGGAAACATTGAGCAATCTCAAATCAACTTGAAATTCTTAAGAAATAAATACTTTGTTATTTATTGGGAGAAAACTGAACTGCGAGGTATCTTTTCTTCAAAAAGGACTTAGCATAGAAAGTACTCATGTTTAGGACAAACTATCCAATGAGACAGAGTATGATTCAAGAATTCCAACTAAATTTCAATCGCCTTTTCTTTCCTATCAATGTTTAAATATCTGTGTTGTGAAAAACTATAAAATTCTGAATATGAAGCAGTTACTGAACAAAAGAAATCAGAGGCCAAAACAGTGGAATGTTATAGTATCCATCTAATCTAATAAAAGAGTAATATGCAAATTGATCCTCACTCCATTACACCCACAAGCCATGCCCACAAGCCACACCCACCAACCAATCAGGAACAAATATGCAAATTAACACAACTAAGATAGCGACAGCCACAGAGCTGGAGTTGCCCCAGGCAATGGAGGAAGCCAGGGCCCTGTGGCCCTGAGCTCTACTCAAGGCTACAAAGTTTCAATTACAGAAGATAAACCCCAGATACCTGCCAAGCTGGGACCTTGGGTTACCAAGGGCAACCCAGGGTTTGAGCAGGGGGTGGGAGTGGGGAGGTGGGAACTAAGGCAACAAAGTTTCAATTAAAGAAATTAAATAAATCCCAGATACCTGCTTCCAGCCAGGCACCCCATTAGGGACCCAAACCCTGAAGGGGCTGTGGGCAGCCTAAAATGGCCCTCTGTTCCTCACCCAGGCAGCCAGGCATGCCAGCAGGTGAACATCCCCCAAGGGGTCCCAGACTGCGAGAGGGCATAAACTGGGCTGAGGGACCCCCCTGAGTGCACAAATTTTTGTGCACTGGGCCTCTAGTCCTGTACAATAAAAGGCTAATATGCAAATTGTCTCCACAACTGGGAATTTGACCGGGAGTTCAACCTGGAGTTTGGCCAGGGGGTGGGGCTGGCCAGCCGACTGCCTACGGCCCCTCCCCTGGTCATACCCACCTCTGTTTCCTCCCCCTCCATTGAGGGCAGAGCCAGCTGGCCAACTGCCCATAGCCCCTCCCCCCTGCCAGCCAAGCCTCATTGGCCTGGGCCGGCTGAATTCCACCTGTGCATGAATTCATGCACCAGGCCTTTAGTGTGTGTGTATGTATATGTGTGTGTGTATAATATCTGTGTGTGTATGTGTATGTGTGTATATATATATTTATATATATTTATATATATATATATATATATATAAATATATATATATATTTATATATATATATTTATATATATACACACATATATATGATTGAAATTATAAATTTGGGTAAAAATATTTGGTAAAAGTGATTAAACTTTGACTTACTAATATCTTCATTGTTATCCTTTTGATGCAAATATTTATCTAGTACTATAAAAAACATAAGATCTTTTTATTTAATACATTTTTTTCTTTCACATAAACTATAAATTGGTAAAAATGATATGTAAACTTTACCACTGAGCAGTTATTAATCACCTTTAATATCTGGGTCTGGTGTGACATTTTTTTCTATCCCATTTCTATAGCTATATCTTTTTAGGGTTTATAAAATTTACATCACACATTCAAGTTAAGTTTCTTCTGGATAAGTTAGGTCTCGAGGGTAAGCCGTTGTATGCCAAGTGAAGAAGTTGAAGGCCTTCCAGTTGAAAGGAAACCACATACCAGAAAAGTGAACAAGGTCATGGCATGAACTCATGTGCTCTAGCAATGGTGTGAAGTTTAGTGCCACTGAGGCACCGAGTGAAAAAATGACCACCTATAGGTCACGCACTTAGGCTATATTCACATGGTTTCTGGGTTCCAGATCCTTGGGAGATTCAGCCTGTATCTCTAAAAGGAGAGCCACAACGTTGATTCAGTCTAAACAGCAATTGCATTAACATCTTTTCTGTAAATTTCAGTTTTGCCATACTGTCTGAGAACACAAACCCATTTGAGAAATAATAGGATGGAATTTTGTTTCTAGGTAGTAACATTTTCCAGGCGTCTACCTGCTTAAGTTTCTTCTTTCTTGAATGTTGAGGTTTCATGGAGATGCCTTAGACATGGGTGTACTATACAGGAAGGCAAGTAGGTTCCAGGTGCCAAGCCTTCCTTCCATCTCCATCTGTGTATAACCAGCTGTGTAGCCCACCGAAGACTTTACCTGAGGAAAATGATGTCAAAAGATAGAATATCATTTGCTAGATCATTTTTCATCCACAAGAGACATGGGGGCATGTTGGTGGCTGCTTTCACCATCCAGGGACTGACGCTGAGAGCTAAGTAAACAAAGCCAACTTCGTGTGGGTACTGAAGTGCTTGCTGTCCTTTTGGGGCATGGTCCTGAGTAAGGGGAGGTGATGGGCCGCCTCAGTACACACGCCGGTCATCGGAGCCGCTCTCCGCTTTCTTAAACGGCTTTGTGAATCCTTTAGGAGACTTCATTGGGTTTGGAGATGGAGTGAGGCAGCAGCTGCTGGCTGCAGCTGAGTGATTATCTTCAGATGGAGCAGATTCTAGGGACAGTGTAATGGGAGGCTTCCCCCAACAATGACTCTGCAGGGCAACCCCTGAGCCAAGCGCAGCCAGAAGGAGAGAAGCAGCAAGGTTTTATGATACTGCTTAGCTTTCTGAAATCCTCCTCAGTAGACAGATGAAAGGGGGGAGGAGGGGGAAGTAGCAATGAAAAGACACTGAAAAAAAATCTTCTCCAACATCTAGAAATAATGTAAAGATGATAAAAGCTTCATTTTTCCTCCTGAGCCTTGGTATGCTCTCCGCTGTAACTTTTGTGCTGATGGATGAATTGCGTTACCTATAAATGAGATAAGGAGTGAGTGAATAGGGGAGCACACCATTCATCACCGTGAACCTGATCTGTAGAGAACACGTGCGTGGGCGTTGCGTGGTTTTTCTAAGGACCCTTTTAAGAAATGATTTCATGAAAATGAATGGCCCACAGCAGTTGCATAGAGCGGCCTTTGGAAAAGGGCCCCCTTCTGCCTGATCAGCAATTAAATGTAGGTGAGGGCAGATGCCACTCTCTTCCTGCTGGTCGATTCATTACAGGAACCACTTCAACAGGTTTGTGTTCCTGTTACCTGGTTCAGATTTTATTATCATGGCAACAGTAAACACATCTTTGAAATACCCTAACTTATAAATAATATATGCATCTTAAAATATGTATTACTATTCCTTATATGTAATTCTTCCAGCTGACAAAAGACATTTTAAATTTTTTTCACAAAAATGTACTCCACAGATCAGATACTCTTGGAGAATGCTAAATTAAATATTTAAATTGGTTTCTATTGCATACGGGTTTTAGAGCCTTTAGTTCTGAATCTCTGAGAATAGAATATAGTGGGAAATTCCCTTCTGCTGATTCTATTACAGAATTGTGTGTGTGTGTGTAAGTACACGGTATGTGCAGGATATGTAGAATATCTTCAGAAACGCATGTGTTCCAAAAGACATGATTTAAGAAAATAGTCTAGAGTGGGCACTTGGTGCTTACAAACGATAGATACCCTGTTAAATGTATGTAGACACCCTGTTCAATGCATTGCTTTCATTGAACCATATGCATACTCCCTTGTCTTCATTATGGTGACCACATGCCTAATGATCATTTCTCAGACCCTACTGATGCTGCAGTGTCCAGCTGACATGGTCCTGAAGTCACTCCCATAATCAGGTTAAAGCCATTGGCCCTTTTCTCAGAAACATGCCTGTAACTCCAGGGTTTTCAGACCCCTTGGATCTTCTCAGAGTACAGAGATAGAAAGGGACCACTCTCCCAACAATCCTTTGAAGAAAAATATCTGCGGTTATAAAATGAAAACCTGGATAAATTTAAAACCAGGAGTTGGACTTGGGATTCTCTTTCCCTGCAGCCAGAAGAACGTGAAAAGAACAAGTGGTCCTAACTGGTTAGGCTCGGTGGATAGAGTTTTGGCTTATGGACTGAAGGGTCCCAGGTTTGATTTTGGTGAATGGCACATGTCTGGATTGTGAGCTTAATCTCCAGTGTGAGGCATGCAGGAGGCAGCTGATCAGTGATTCTCTCTCATCATTGATGTTTATATCTCTCTCTTTCCCTTCCTCTCTGAAACCAGTAATAATAATAAAAAAAAAAAAGAAAAAGGAACAAGTGATGGGGGAAATGAGAATGGGAATAATGATTACATATTAATGGGTAATATTCCTGGTCTTGAACACTCATCATATAAACATCCCCTTCATAACGTCAAGCTGTCGAGCACTGGGCATGCAGAGTCGAAGCTCTCAGTGGCACCCAGGGCAGAATGATGGGGCACAAGCTGTACCTTAAAGACAGCAAAGAATAGGAGTGTGGTGGTTAGAGCACAGGCTCCTGAGGCAGACTATGGGCTCAGCTTCCAGCACCACAGGCATAACTGTGTGGACTTAGCAAGTCACAGGGCCTCGCTGCATCCCTGCTGCCTCACCTGAAAAACGCAGGTTGTGAAAGACATCAGCACATCTGGCTGTTGGCATGTTCCAATGAGTTAAGTGATTTAAATCACCTATAATGAAGCCTAGTATATATAGGTGGAAAGACAGACACACAGACAGACAAACGACATATGTATCACTTACTGTTTGCTCTTATTAGCCTTTACTTGGGTTTATGACTAGCTAGGGGCCTGGTGCAGGAAATTTGTGCATGGGGGGGGGGATGGGAGTGGGGCAGTCCCTCAGCCCGACCTATTGGGGACTCTCACAATCCAGGACCTCTGGTTCTTAACTGCTAACCTGCCTGCCTGCCCTAACTACTCTGCCTGCCTGTCTGATCCCCCTAACTGCCCTCCCCTGTTGGCCCGGTCACCCCTATTAACTTTCTTTTTTAATCTTATCCTCTTCACGCACAATTGTATTTGACTTCCTTATTGGCTTCTTCCTCTCACACAATTTTTTCTCCTTTATGTAACACTTTTCCTACTGACTCATC